>VSMD01067722.1:0-124151 GCA_008750895.1 Mirza zaza
GATATTGGTCTGTAGTTTTCTTTTTTTGTTGTATCCTTTCCTGGTTTTGGTATCAGAGTAATATTCGCTTCATAAAAGGTGTCAGGGAGGTTTCCGTTCTTCTTGATGTTGTGGAATAGTGTCTGCAAATAGGTACTAGTTCTTCTTTGTAAGTGTGGTACAATTTGGGTGTGAAACCATCGGGACCAGGACTTTTATTTTTAGGGAGATTTCTAATTGCTGTTTCTATTTCAGCTCTTGAGATTAGTCTGTTCAGGAAATCTATTTCTTCCTGGTTGAGTCTAGGGAGGCTGTGTGTTTCTAGAAATTTGTCCATTTCCTCCACATTTTCCAGTTTCTGTGCATAAAGATTTTTGTAGTATTCATAAATTATATCTTGTATCTCTTTGGGATCAGTTGTGATGTCTCCTTTTTTGTTCCTGATGGAGCTTATTAGAGATTTCTCTTTTCTGCTTTTCATTAGCTTAGCCAGTGGCGTGTCTATTTTGTTTATTTTTTCAAAGAACCAACTTTTTGTTTTATTAATCTCCTGAATAGCTTCCCTGTTTTCAATTTTGTTTAGTTCTGATTTGATCTTGTTGATTTCACTTCTTCTGCTGGGTTTGGGGTTGGTCTGATCTTCTTTTTCCAGTTCTTAGAGTCATTTCATTAGATTGTCTATTTGTGATCTTTTTGACTTTTGGTTATAGGGATTTATGGAGATAAACTTTCCTCTCAGAACTGCTTTAGCTGTGTCCCAGAGGATTTGATAACTTGTCTCTCCATTGTCATTTTCTTCATAGAATTTTTTTATTTCCATCTTGATTTCTTCATTTATGAAATAATCATTTAGTGGGAGGTTGTTTAATTTCCACGTTTTTATGTAGTAATGTGAGTTTCTGTTAGGGTTGATACCTACTTTTATTCCACTGTGATCTGAGAAGATACATGGTATGATTTCTATTTTTTAAAATTTCTTGAGGTTTACTTTACGTCCTAGGATATGGTCAATCTTAGAGAATGTCCCGTGAGCTGATGAGAAGAACGTATATTCAGTGGATTTTGGGTAGAATGACTTGTAAATGTCAGTCAGACCCAAGTGTTCTAGAGTTTTGTTTAAGTCCATTATTTCTTTATTTATTTTCTGTTTAGAGGATCTGTCTTGTGCCATCAGTGGGGTGTTGAAATCTATGGTGATTATGGAGTTGCTATTAATCCATTTGCTTAGATCCAGTAAGGTTTGCTTTATGAATCTGGGTGCACCTAAGTTCATTGCATATATATTTAAAATTGTTATCTCTTCTTGTTGAATTGTGCCCTTCACCATTATATAATGACCCTCTTTGTCTTTCACTACTTTTGTTGGTTTAAAAACTGAATCGTCTGAAATTAGAACGGCCACGCCAGCCTTCTTTTGGCTTCCACTTGCTTGGAATACTGATCTCCACCCTTTTACTTTTAGTCTGTATGCATCCTTGCAGGTTAGATGTGTTTCCTGAAGACAGCATATACTTGGCCTGTATTTTCTTATCCATTCAGCCAGCCTATGTCTCTTGAGTGGAGAGTTTAAGCCATTCACATTTATTGAGAGAACTGATAGGTAAGGTAGATTACTCTTCATTCTGTTGGGTTGGATGTTGTTGCTTTGATTTCTCTCTTGAGCCATTGTAATATCTGGCCTTTAATCTTTGGGTTTTGGTTGTTTTCATAATAGTGAGTTTTTATTATGGTGTTCCGTGTGTAACACTGTTTTGAGTACTTTTTGTAGGGCTGGTCTTGTCTTAGTGAATTCTCTGAGACTTTGCTTATCTGAGAGTGTCTTCATTTCTCCTTCAAATACAAAGGTTAGTTTTGCAGGGAAGAAGATTCTAGGCTGGACACTGTTTTGTTTCAGAAGAGTGAGAATGGGGCCCCAGTCTCTCCTTGCTTGTAAAGTCTCATTGGAGAAGTCTGGTGTTATTTTAATTGGCTTTCCCTTGTATGTTATTTGCTTCTTTCATCTTAGAGCTCTTAGAAGGGCCTCTTTAGTTGATATTTGGTCAGTCTGATGCCTGCATGCCTAGACATCTTCCTGTTTGCATTGAATCTCCCAGGGGTCCTCTGAGCTTCTTGAACTTGTATATCGATATTTTGAGCAAGGCCTGGAAATTTTCCTCTATTATATCTTCAAATAGGTTGTCCAATCCTTGAGTGTTGTCTTCTTCTCTTTCTGATAACCCTATGACCCTCACATTAGGTTTCTTCACATAATCCCACATCTCTTGTAGGCTTTGATGTTTTCTCTTGTTTCTCTGCTGTATCTCTGCGAATGATTTATTTAATTGGAGGTTGTTATCTTCAATCTCTGAGATTCTTTCTTCTGTTTTATCTACCCTGTTCTTGAGACTTTCCACTGTATTTTGTAGTTCCCTGAATTGATTCTTCATTTCCAAGAGTTCAGTTAAACTTTTCTTCATTGTTTCTATTTCTTTAGTGAACTTTTGGTCCAGATTCTGGAGGCTTTTTGTGGTTTCTTTGTGTTTGTTATTGAGTTGTTCTTGCAGGTCGTTGAATTTTATTATGACCCACATTCGAAATTCCTCTTCTCTCATTTTGGTTGCCTGATTTTGGTTGCTGTTTGTTTCTAGCGGGCTGGTGCTCCTCTTTGGGGGTTTGTTTTCTGTTTGGTTCTTCATATTTCTGGAGTTCCTTCACTGATTTCTTCCCATGTCGATCAGTTGTTTCTTTCCTTTAGGTTTTTGTTTGGGTATTCACATGCCTTGTTTATTTTCTGAGCCAGTAGGTTGCGTCTGTGGGTGAGAATTGACCACTCCCTGTATAATGAGTCAGTAGGTGCCGTGAAAAGTGTTTGCAGGATGTCCTCCCTGTCAGTAGGTGGCGCTTGCTTGGAGGAACAGGCTACACTGTTGTTTTTGTGTCCTGTTATCAGCTCTTGTTCCTGTAGAGAGGCACTCTAGTGCCTCAGGTGGTTGTTGGGGCCCTGGGACTTCCAGGTGTGTCCTTTTCTCCTGGTCAGTGAGGGCTGGCCTAGGAGAGAGTCTGGGTGGAGCTGAGTTGGGTAAGCCTGCCCTCAGGCACCACCAATGTTGTTAGCAGGGGTCAAAGTTCTGTTCTCTGCTTCCAGGAAAAGCTGTCAGGGAGGGGCCTTCCTGCTGGTCTCTGGGCTGCTCTGGCAGTCTCAGCTTCCAGTTCTCCTCTGCAATCTCCTCCCGTGGAGTCTCTCATGGTCTCAGGTACCCCTCCTTCCGACCCTCGTCCGTTGTATGCTCGTCTTCTTGCTTCTTCTAATTTCTGCTAGTATCTGTCTTTTCTGCAGAGACACTCTGTCTGGCAGTGTTTCTTGTCCGCCATGTTTGAACCAGTCCTCTAAAACCTGACAGTTCTTGAAAAGTTAAATGTACACCCACCCTATGTTCCAGCCATGGATCTGTTTATTAGTTTAATTGTGGTGTGGTGACAGATTCACATTTGTATATATACAAAAATCCTCATTAAATTATACACTTTAAATATGCAAAGTCTGTTGTATGTCAATATACCTTAATCAGGCTGTTTTAAAATTATTTATTGACAGTATGCAGAAGGATTTAATGGATTTCCCTGTCTCGTCCAACCTGTTCTTATTAAGATCAGTAATTACTAGTGTAATGTTCAAAAAGTACTTTTTACAGAGTTTACCACAGTGGAATTTTATATAACTTTGTATTCATTAAAATTAAAACAACATTAATTTAAAAAAGATATTTTACCATTATTATCTATAAAACTTCAACTGCATGCGATGAGACCAATATCTAAGGGGTGTAGTACATTTTCTTGAGTGTCAGGTTGGCAGGCTGCTCTCAATTCTTAGTGTGTGCTTGGCTAAAGAGTGACCGGACACACCAAAAGCAAAGCAAGTGCCAAATGAAGTCTATGATAAGCAGGATAGGTTTACAGAGCAAGATATGTTCACAACGTAAGACAAACGGGCCTCATGTTGTAACGAGAGGCTTTGGTTATGGTCTGGGTTCCTGTTTTATACTGTCTGGATTGGGCCCTCCTCGTGATTCAGATATCAACATTGAACCACTTTGTTGGATAGGTAACTACATGATAACTAGCCTTAAGTTACTCAAGGTCACCTTCCAGATCCTATTGTGCCTGGGCTGCCTGCACACCCTGTCCCACACGGCTAGGGAGTTTCCTGCATCCTTTTGCAGATGGGCAAGGTGCCTGCCCTTTTCCTTATTCCCCAGGTGTGACAATCGCTCCAGGCAATGCAAAGGTGGAGTGCCCACCTTTGCTCCTAGGAGAGCTGGGGAGAGCGCTCGCTATCTACTTAATGCAAGAAGAGGCAATGACTGCTATTTTTCCAGATTATCCTTTCAAAGGACAAAGGATAGATGTGCCCATTTTTAAAAATTTTGTTTCCATAAACTCAGAGGTCCTGTCCTATAATGCATCCCACTATCTATACTTGCTTACTGGTTTCTCTCTTTATTGCCTTGAGAAGTTATGCTTGAGTAACCATTAAAAAAATGATATTTTGGCTACAACTGCACAGTTTGAATAACAATATGTCCTTTGTCTCTGCTTGAGGAGTCTTGTTTCCTCTACCAACATCCCTGAAATTGTTGTAAGCTACATGTTAATTCATAAGTACGATAAGATCTTTGACATTTAGCTGTTCTTAACATCATTAAATTTGTATGAAAAGCCAAAAATATGTGGATTAATTTCCTTAAAGAAGGTTAGGGTTTTAAAAACTAATATATATATATATATATATATATATATATATATATATATATATATATATAAAATTTTTAAAGAGATTTTATAAAATCTCTTAAAAATTTTATAAAAAATTTTTTAAAAATTTCTTAAGAGATAGTGTCTTACTCTGTTACCCAGGCTGAAGTGCAGTGGTAGGATCATAGCTCACTGCAGCCTTCAACACTTGGGCTCAAGTGATTCTCCAGCCTCAGCTTTCTAAGTAGCTGGTACTACAGACATAGACTGTGTCTAGCTGATTTTTTAGTTTTTGTAGAGATGGGGTCTTATTATGTTGCCCAGGCTAGTCTTGGACTCCTGGCCTCAAGTGATCCTCCTGCCTTGGCCTCCCAAAGTGCAAAGGATTATAAAATATATTTTTAAGAAAAAAATTTTGCAAAGCACTGAACTTTGTAGGAAATACGTGTATACTTTTTATCCAAGCTTTGTTGAACTATCTAATTTTGGACAAACTATCCAAGATCTCTGAAGTTTGATATCCTCATGATATCATGAAGCCTGTTGAGTGATTAGAATGCTTTATTTTTTCTTTGTCCTCAATTGTTTTGTTCATATGAAATCATACATATGAATAGGAAGAAAATATCTAAAACTTATTTTAAAAAATAAAATAGCTGTTTTATGTGTCTAGCTAAAGAAGACACAGTGGCCCAGCTGCTTAGCTCTCTACCACCGTGAGGAGAATTCTCAGAAGTCATTGTATAATCCTACAGAGGAGATTCAAAACTAGATCATCACCAATTCTAAAACAATATGATATAAAATGACTTGTCTATAGTTGCATAAATTATTCTAACTTATTGTAAATACATTCTTTTAGGAAAATTATAGAATGGGTAAAATTATGTAAAAACAAATATTAATTTTCACATGATGAGACCCAATATATTTGACTAGTCATCTTTAAAAAGAATGTCTTCATATTATATCTTGAATCTTTGAAAACTATGCAGTGTAACTTGATTATTTTATAGAGTAAATAATGAATATTTTTATAGGATGTATACTAAAAGAGAAACATTTGATTGTTATATTAATAATTTATAATATCAATTTGTTTATAAAATTAAAGATTACTTACAATATTATGTTAAGTCTACTTGATAAAATTAGTTACCTGAACTCATCAGTTGGCTTCAATTATTTCACAGCTTTGCTAGACACTCGCACACACTCACACACATATCTATATCTAAGTTTATTTATTTTCCTATTTTGCTATATAATCACTAATTTAAAAACCATAAAAATTAACTTCTTAGCCCTATTAAAAATATAACTCTTTAATATCAAATTTGACCTTGAAATATACTTATTTTTTCCAGTGAAAAAGTTGCTCATAAAGCTCAAATACAGTATTATGCTGTTCTTATCCATTAGTCTCAAAACATCTCAACCAAGGACATACTTAAAGGGATTTCTCACCTTTCAGTAACATATAGCCTAGGTTATTATTCAAATAGCACCATAAATACACCAGATTAAAATTAAAATCATGTAAAAAAACCTTAGGACATCCATGTGACTGTCTCATGAAATTGCAATGTGTCAGAATATATGCTAAGGAAATTATTAAAATAAACTACTAGCTCCACTATTCCAATGTATTGAGAACAGTTATCTGAGCAGAAGAGAAAATACTAACCTTGATAGAGAAATATATAAGGATTCACAAACTTAGTACTAAAATATATATATCACAAGAAATTATGCATGATTAAATTTAACCAAACACTCCAAAAAAATAAAACTATCTATGCAAAAATGTAATACTTATTATAAAATTGTTCAAAATATTTTAAATATATGTACATTCAGGCAATTAAATTAAATTATAACTATATTGTATCTAAGATATATTCAGTTTCAGTTTTTGTTTTCTGTTTTTTGTTTTTTCGAGATAGGGTCTCACTCTGTTGCCCGGGCTAGAGTGCTGTGGTATCAGCCCCACTCACAGCAACCTCAAACTCCTGGGCTCAAGCAATCCTCCTGCCTCAGCCTCCCGAGTAGCTGGGACTACAGGCATTTGCCACCATGCCTGGCTAATTGTTTCTATATATATTTTTAGTCGGTCAATTATTTTCTTTCTATTTTTAGTAGAGATAGGGTCTTGCTCTTGCTCAGGCTGGTCTTGAACTCCTAACCTTGAGCAAGCCTCCCACCTCAGCCTCCCAGAGTGCTAGGATTACAGGCGTGAGCCACCGCGCCTGACCATATTCAGTTCTTTATTCAACAAATTATTAATGAAACTTTGTATCTCCAGATATTTTGCTAGGTTCTAGGAAAGAAAGAGAGAAAAGCAACAATATAGTTCTTGAAGTCAAGACACAATTTTGTCCTTAAAAAAACAGAAATATAACAGCATTGATACTCTTTAAAAGTCTATCATAGATATATGCCAGAAAACTGACTGCACAGGTAAAGGTGTGCCTCAATCTATGTGTAAGAGTCACTGAAGTAGTTCAGTGCTACTGGAGAAAAAAAAATATATATATATATATATATATATATATATATAATGTGTGTGTGTATATACACAGGCACATGTGTGGAAGATGTGGAAGGAAAATAAAATAAAAGCTTGTACTGAACTGCTATGCAAATAAGGATAACAAAGGGTTCTTTGTGCCATGATAATGATCTTAGAAACCATCCTATGAAAATCTAGGAAGTTATTGAATATTGGAGACCACAGGATCAACATGTTCACATTTGTATTCCAAATGGATAACTTCAGCAGAATGTGAAGGGTGGATTGCAGCATAACAGATTTAAATAAAGAGGGAGACAACTGAGGTAGACTGAGTGAGAGAAAGGTGCTTAAACAATATAAACAGTGGTCTTGATTAAGAGAACTCTACCAACCTAAAGTAAGGCACAAATAAGTTTCGAGTCAGGGGAATAAGAAACAGAAAATATCTTCAATAAGTCACATATTCCTGCCAAAGATAAATGACTAAATAGTGGAATCATGCATTAAGTTTGGGAAATTATATATATATATATATATATATATATATATATATATATATATATATATAATGTCCAGGTACAGTTGTATGAATGGACAAATCCAGAAGTTTAATGAGCATTCTGCAACAGAAATATATATTTTTGATGGAGATAAATTTAGATTCAGAATACAAATGACAATTAAAACTTTTCTATAAGGATGAAATTATCCAAGGAGAGAGTATAGAAGATAGAGGATTGTCCATTATGGAAAGCCAACAGTTAGGAGCTAAGAGAAGAAAGGAGAAACCACAAAACAGTGTGAATACCCAGAAAGTAATATAGGAAAAATCCAGAAAAGAGTAGGAATATGGAGAAAATTAAATAGGAAAGACATATTTTAAAATGCAGCAGTAGGTACAGTTGTTGATAAAAAATATTTTCTTTCTATTTATGCATAAATAGAAATTGAAAAAATAGTAACTATACAAGTTGATGGGTGTCTTATTAGCTTGATTGTAGAAATCATTTTACAATGTATATAAATATCAAAACATCAAGTTGTACACCTTAAATATATGTCATTTTATTTGTCATTATACCTAAAAAGATGCTGCAAAAGTGAAAAGTGAGAAAGTCTCCTTTTTATAAGTAGATTATTAAATATAAAGTACATTTAAATTAAATCTACCATCCAGAAAATATAAGCTGAAGCTCTAAATCATAGAATTTGTAAGCTTATAAAGTAAAATCTTAATTTTAAAATTCCATATATGTATAGAGCAGATTCAACTGGAACTTTAGTCTCAGTTTAATACTTGATGTAGTCAAGATATTAATAGTCTATGATGTGCACAAAATAGGAATGCTAACAATATACTGTTTTCTATGTTCTAGACACACGGAGGGTGATAGGTATTTAAAAAAATCAGCCTTTGATTTTCTGGATAACATGTCTTATTGCAAATGAAGATAATTTTACTAAGTTTTTGCTCATTCCCTGTCCCCTTAATTTTAGACATTAATTTTCTATGCTCTCAAATCTACCACATAATTTTTTATAATTATAATTATAATTATATGAATAGGGACTATGTACATTAAACATTTTTGAAAACCATCAAATGAATTAATAGCTTTGAAATTTTTTAGAGAACCTAAGAATATCCTTTTATGAAATCCATACATATCTGGGAAATTTGTTTTGTAAAGTTAAGGTTTACTCCACTTCAACTTTGGGTGTATAGGGCAGGCCCCGGGTGTTGATAGATGCAAGAGTCCTGGCAGAAAGAGCCACAAGTAGCTCCTTATATTTGTCCCCCTGTTGGGCAGAAGCTGTTGAGGATAATTGCCTCTGAGAAAGGCATAGTCTACACTTTCATAGAGACTGTGTTGTTGTCAAGAATAGGACACGGATATTGATATTGTGAAAGTCCCAACATGTAGAAACTAGTTGCGGCTGTAGAGGAGTCTGATTCAACCCAGCACACAATGACTCTCAGAGCAGTCTTGTTTGGGTTTTTTGTTTTGTTTTGTTTTGTTTTGTTTTTCCCCTCTTAAAATCGCTTCTCTGGTCTAAGTTCTTGGCATTAAGCTATTACTCCACTTGTTTCTTTCTTTCTTTTTTTTTTTTTTTTTGAGACAGAGTCTGACTTTATTGCCCAGGCTAGAGTGAGTGCTGTGGCGTCAGCCTAGCTCACAGCAACCTCAGACTCCTGGGCTCAAGCAATCCTCCTGCCTCAGCCTCCCGAGTAGCTGGGACTACAGGCATGCGCCACCGTGCCCGGCTAATTTTTTCTATATCTATTAGTTGGCCAATTAATTTCTTTTTATTTATAGTAGAGATGGGGTCTCGCTCTTGCTCAGGCTGGTCTCGAACTCCTGAGCTCAAACGATCTGCCCACCTCGGCCTCCCAGAGAGCTAGGATTACAGGCGTGAGCCACCACGCCCGGTCCTTCTTTTTCTTTTTGTATCTCTGATAGATTCTGGTCTGTGCCTTCCTTAGATTTTGTTTCTTCCTTGTTTGTTTGCTTTATAAAAACCTTTTATGCACAAGAAGAAAAAGTCTCAACTGCACTTTAAATTTTTAAAAGCCCTATATGGGGGGTAGGGAACTTTTTCATGTTGGAAGGCCATATTAATTTATCTATAATCAAATAAGGCTGCATTCAAGAAATTTCAATTAGATATACTTAAAAATATGCATTATTTTGTAAAAATCTAACTATTATGTACTGAATTTCTAAAAATATAAAATATTTGTTATTTTAAAGTTAACTAACGTTTTAATGACTTTGTTGTGTTTGCTTTTCGTTGGAACGCGTTTGTATATTTGGTTGCAGCATGGGGATCTGCAGTTTCAGTGGATCTTCTAGATGGATATCAGTCTTGTGACCTTGAGGGCATCTTGATTTGGATTAGGTAGGAGACTATAGATTTGAAGCCATAAGTGGATGAAAAGCAAGAAAGTATTTTTCAGTCATGTTGCCGAATGCTTGGGTATTTTTTTGCTTTTTTCATTTTTTTTTTTTTTTTTTGCATTTCAACTGGATCTTTCTTAGCATCAAACAATGACTTTAAAATGTCATCTACTGAAATCTCAGTAAGTCCATCTGTAGATCTTTAGTTGCTTTGGTGGTTTCAACTAGGTGAGGCTGAAATGCTAATTTGAATGTGATATCATGATTCTCAAAGTCAGTGAACCTTTCATTGTATTTGCCAATTAATAAGTCTGTAATGGCTGTGTATTCTCCAAATGATTCGCATATATCATCCTGCTTATCCATGCTCTTTGCTAACTGAGGAAAATATTCATCCAAAAATTCATCTGAAAAGGATAGCTTTTTTTTGAAATGCTTGGATTTTTTTTCCACATTATCACATATACACTTAGTTTTACTTTGCAAAGAAATATCCAAGTTGTTTTGATTTGACGTATCACACAGAAATGCTGCATTCCTACAGAAATAGTCTTTCAATAATTCACATTGCTGATTCTGTTATTCATAAAATTTAACTATCTGCTCTCACACAGATAAAATTTTGGCTGACACCTGTCCCTGAGATAGCCAAAGCACTTTAAAATGACACAGCAAATTCAAACTGAATACCTCATCCTTTATTGTGGCATGTGACTAAACTGATGATACCTTGTTGCATTTGTAGGAATGTAGTTAATAATACAACTTATTGCAAAGTGTCATTTAAAATAGTAGCTTCAGCACAGAGATTTTGCTGATGCAAGATACAATGAAAAGAAATGAGAGCATCTGGATCTGTTAATAATTTTTTTTTAATCTGTGCAATAACCCTTCATGTTTTGCTGTCATGGAATGTGTACTTTCTGTACATATACTCACTAAATTTACCAAATTAATGTCTGCAATACAACCTTTCATGCCTCTCTCCCTCTCTTCCTTTTCTAATTTAAAATATTTATGATCCTTATAAGTGTTATTATGCTGATGAACACTGAATTTCTTGAATGTTGATATCGCATTATCACAAAGCAAGCAAATCATCTTATCTTTAGCAGAAAGAAGATAATACTGTAATTGCCAACCTTAAAAAGTCTGTTTTCTTCTTCCAGCGTTCCCTTGGTCTTCTTTGACATGATGGGCTGTTGAGCAGACAGAATTAAAAAATACTGTTGAAAGCGATATGAGTGGATCTACCATTTGATCCAGCAATTTCCCTACTGGGCATCTACCCAAAGATCAAAAGTCACTTTATGAAAAGACACCTGCACTTGAATGTTTATAGCAGCACAATTCACTATTGCAGAGTTGTGGAAACAACCCGAGTGCCCATCAATTCATGAGTGGATTAATAACATGTGGTATATGTATACCATGGAGTTCTACTCAGCTTTAAGAAACAACGGTGATCTAGCACCTGTTGTATTTTCCTGGATAGAGCTGGAACCCATTCTACTAAGTGAAGTATCTCAAGGATGGAAAAACAAGCACCTCATGTACTCACCAGCAAATTGGTATTAACGGATCAACACCTAAGTGGACATATAGGAATAACATTTATTGGGTTTTGGGCAGGTGGGTGAGGGGGGAGGAGGGGATGGGTATATACACACACAGTGAGATATGCAACATTTGGGGGATGTTCACGCTTGAGGCTCTGACTCGAGGGGGGAGGGGGATATGGGCAATATACGTAAACTTAACACTTATACCCCCATAATACGCTAACATAAATAAATAAATAAATAAATAAGAAAAAAAATACTGTCCAGCTGTGCAACTATTCACAAATTCCACTTCAAACAGAAACACAGCGAACTATTGTCAAAAGCTGATAACAGATCAGTGTACTCAACCCCCATGAACTCTCACCAGTAAGTTAGAACTAAATCAGGAGCTTAGCAGCTGTCAATTTAGCCCTTATGGCTTACTAATGTTCTGATTGTGCCAGTCAATCTGAGATTAATTTGTTAAAACTTATTTCATTTGGTATTTTAAAAATGTGAATTTTAAAAACAAAAATATAAAAGATGAACAAAAATGTATGAATAAAAATAATAGGATTTGTTCTG
This sequence comes from Mirza zaza, assembly GCA_008750895.1. NCBI lineage: Eukaryota > Metazoa > Chordata > Mammalia > Primates > Cheirogaleidae > Mirza > Mirza zaza. The sequence goes on from VSMD01067722.1 coordinate 12,258, forward strand.
TAAAATTTAGATTCAGTCAAAAGGCCACATCTAAGGACCTAGAAGGTCACAAGTGGCCTTAAGGCCGCAGGTCCCCACCCCTGCAGCAAACCAAGCCAATCAGGTCATGGAATCTCTGGTGGCTGTTATTAGTCTAGGCGTGGGCATTCGACCCAAATGAATCATTCACGATGATGAAAGGATTTATTTTCGAAGCTTTGAAAAAGGTTTGTTCCCTCCTTCTTTGCCTAAAATAATAATGTGTAAGAGTTAAAAAAAAAAAAAAAAACGAGGAACAAAATTTTTAAAAGATATTATTAGGTAACCATTTTCTATAGTCGGGTCAGATATTCAGATGATCCCTAATCTTGGACTAGGTGTCCTAGTTGTGTACTGACTGCATGTACTGGTGGATGGGGCAGGGAAAACCCCAAATCCAGGGCTAAACTCGCTCAGGAGTGAGGGAATTCTGAGCATGAGAGCTGGCGCCTTCTCGCCGTGCGTGCGTCCGTCGGCATGCTGCCACCGGGACGTTGCTTCGTTTGAAGTCGATGGTTCAAATCCAGATGGTTTCTCTGCATGAGATTTCTTCTCCAATGCCTCTTATAGTCACTTGCCTTTTATTTGTCTTATAGTCTATAACTGTGCTATTTTCAGTATTTGTATATTATTAGTAATTTATCTTCTTTAAAGTAGACATTTAGAAAGCATACTATACAAAATACAAAGGAGAAAGCAGTAACTTATTTTCTGAACTCATCTTCTTTGATATGACTCTCAATAATAATAGAAATAGAAATAGGTTGATATTTATTCATATTTTTATTGATTATAAATATCTTTTCAGAAGAAAGAGCTTTGTATGCAAAGTTCATTTTTATCTGTCAGTTGTCAGGATATGGCTTAAATTTTAATATTTTACCTAAAGATAAATAACTATATCTTTCATAAAGTATCAATTCACAGACCTTAAACAATTATATATATAAATATACAAAATATGAATAAATAAATATATACATACTTTGTTTAAATACAATGGTATAATATTTGTAATTTTAGAAATCTATCCTGATCAGATCATCTGATATTTATAAAATGTTTTAGGAAATGATGCTTGCTATAATATTATTTATAAGTCATCAGTAGAAACAAATTTAATATAAAATTTAATTTTTATATAAAATAATTATTGAAAGCTTATTTAATCTAAGCTATTTGAGGTTACAGCACCAAACAAAGCAAAGTTCCATCTCTCACAGAGCTTGGATTCTAGGGGAGGAAGAGGGACATAGACAATATGAAACAAATGTGTCCTACAATGTCAAGTAGTGGTGTTTGAAGACAAATAAAGTAGAATAACTGGGTATTTTAAAATATAATTTAGTAAATTTGGATTTTTTCTATAATAGAAACATAACCACAATAGACTACATTTACAAGTGCCACGTTGGGGAGAAATATTTTCTCAAATCATAAGAGGAACTATATTCCTCTTCTGTTTCTTCTTGTTCTTATGTATAACATACACCAGTGTTAAGAAATTTCAGAATAATGGAGAATATCAGCCACAATGAAGAATATACTGTAATTAGGAGCTACCATAATTAAATAACCTTCACAATGTTTTATTATCAGTCTATTAGGATAAAGACTAGTAGACTTGTGATAGGTTTAATCAACATATCCTAATTTTGCAACCCAAAATTATTTTAATCTAAGGACTTTATCATTATGTTAAAAAGCTTTGAGTGATATATTATTTGTATCCATAATACTTTCTCTTATCTAGAGTAAGACTATAGACTACACTTTCACTTGATAGTTAAAGGATTTATTTTAAGATAGATGTAGCAATTTGTTTTGAGAAGTATGTATTATTATCACTGGTTACTTACTGCTGTTTTTAAATCATTTATCTTATATTTCTGTTATAGCTTGAAATGAAACAGAAATATTTAGTGACATTATATATATATGTATTTATCGAATCAATCTTTTAATTTCTTTTACATATTAACAATATAAGCCAAAAAGTTGTGAATGGAAAAAATATTACTTATTAAGCTGTTTTATATGCCAATAATAAGAAACAGATAGAGAAAATTGTTAATGGCAATATCTTAGAGGATCATTATTATTCATTGAAATCTGAAGTAAGTACCTTTGCTGTGTTAAATGTTACTTTCCCCTAGGTGAATAACAAAGTTTTATTCCCATAAATGTTTCTTTCATTTTTCCGTTATATGTAGACACTTTTTTTTCATTTTTCCACATTTTCATTGAAAGAAACTCAATATTCTAGAACAAGTATTTTCATCAAAGTGTAAAACCTTATCTATGTTTTCTCTTTCCATACAGAGAAATTTTCCTTTTTTGTTAGATCCAAATACTAGTATTAGTGGCACCTCTACCACTCTGAGCATTTTCCATCAGAATCAACTATTTATGACACTTAGTCATCATACATTTTCATAATCTAGCTCTCTGTTTTGTTCAAATTTATTATAAAAGTGACCTCTGATATTCATAATGTACATTTAACTCATTCTTAGTTTCTTTATGTGGAAATTTTCCTGTCAGTTTGAGTTTCTTTCGATTTTTGTTGCTTAAAAGAGAATTGGTTCATTTGTTCTTTTATTTCATGGCTTCAGTTTGTTTTAGATTTAGGTGACCAGAGAAAATTATTTGAAGTCACATTTTTTTTCTACATATATCATCATCTTCTACCAAAAAAAAAAAATGTAGAGTATAATTGTTAGGGGTAAAATCTGTGGAACCAGAATGACATTGTGTTTAAGATATTTTAACTCACCCAGATTACTTAAAAAGAAAACCAACAAAAACATTTTGGGCATCCATTCCTTATAAAATATTTATATGCAGTGTTTTTGTTCAGCTCTCCCAAATGTCTTTCCTTCCTCTTGATCTTTTCCAATTCCTAGTCCTTAGTTTTCTTTTTCTAAAAAATCAACTCTGACTATTTAGGTAAAAGTAAAACCTCTCTTGCCACTAGATTACTACTCCTTTAAAAAACAAAAACAAATAAACAAAAAATACATACAAACCATTCACATCTTTGTTATAACCCATCTCCTATTTTTACTGATTTATTTATAAAATTTAGACTCATATTTCAAAATAGCCTTAGGAAATAGGGTTTATGTATACATCCCAAATATCTAATACTCTTCTGGGATTTGTCATTGGTGCTCAATTATTATTTATTATGTAATTCAAATCATACATAAAGGAAAATGATATATAGGCACATAAAACATCCCTTGTGTCCAAGTGCTTCATGACAGACTTGGTATTTCTAACCAAGTTTATTTCATGTTCCATAAACTTGAATAGACTTTTTGTGTATCAACTGTGTTATAAATGTGTTTTATAGATATCACAGATTTGTATGACTCTGAATCTGGCTTTCTTATTTCATAGTTATTTGGTGAATTGTTTTCTTTATTTATAGATTTATATATAATATTAGATACCAAATGAAAACAAAACAAAATCTCTCTCAAGTACGCTTTGATGAAATAATGTTTATAGAAAGTTTATATATATATATATATGTGTGTGTGTGTGTGTAGTGTGTATATATGTGTGTGTGCATAGCTACATATATGTATATATATTTAGTTTTACACAATGGTCATTTGGCATATATTGTTAATAAAACTGTTCCTACAATATATAGCCATGCACGTTAAATTAAACTTGATGTGTGAAGTTTTCTAGTTTAAATTGACAGTGTTAATTATTCAATGCAGAAACAAAGGGATGATTATAATAGACAGGCATAGCTGTGCAATATTAGTGTCATTATATAGCAGATAGTGTAAGAAACACCATAGACTACTTAATATCATGGAACATTCACTATTAGCAATAAAGTGCTTGACCTTAATGTTTTGCTGAACACTTATGTCCTTTATCCTTCACTCTTTCTCAGATATTCACAGAAATAACTGTTTCCTTATAAAATGTTCTTCCTTTTGCACTTCATGTCTTTGGAAACAAATTAAAAAGAGCACAATGTACTATAAAGAAAAAACAGCAGGCAACCCTCTTGAAGACCCAAGCTGCCTGTGGAGATAAAACTGAAAAATCATACAGTCACCTAATTAAAGTATCTATTCAGAAAATATAGAGCTATTCTAGAAGCAAACATCTATTTTAAAGGATTTTGGGGAGATTTTTTTTTTCCTATAAAATTTATAGTAACTTCAGAAATGTTTCTTATAGTTTAGAGATTGAAAGAGAGTATTAGAAATTACATAAAGAAAAGTTTAGTAAAAAAGATATTCACAGCAAGCAAATCATTTTTCTATGATTCTTCTCACTTGTTTGTAATATTTTTATTTGTTTTATTTGCTTCTACTTTGTATAAACATTTATTTTTAGAAATGGTAAAGAGATAGGTATTATGAAAGTAATTATAGTTTTGGCAAGAACTAATTTAGTCTACTTAAATGTATGAAAATGGAACCATTGTGTTGCAAAGTTATGACAAAAATATAAAGAATCCATTCTATGCATATTAAAATCCAGATATATTTTAAATAAGTTTCATAATATTAACTTTTAGTTTATATGATAAAGATACCAATTATACAATGAAAGACAGTACTCATTATTTTATTTTTATTTCTGCAATGAGAGAAAAATCTAAAGAGAATACTATGAAATTGACATGTATTTAAAAGCATTTTAGAAATTGAAACATAAATTGCAGTAACGAATATATTGACGATTTGCTTAGAGGTAACTTAACTTGAGCAAGTTGGCTGAGGCCTACAAATACCAAGGTCAGAGATTATTTGGGTTTTTACTTGAACATACTTGACTAAGCTGTGCTTTTTTCAGAAAAACAGGGAGTGTCATATCACTTATAGGTACTATTCAATGGCCTGACAACATGGAAATATTCCTGGAGTGCTTTATACAGGTTACCCAATCTGCCAAAGACTAATTAAACCCAAATACGAGTGAGTTACTAAAGTTATGAGCCAGTACTCTTTTTCCACTATGGAGTCTGCTGAATCCTATTGCTCAGGGGGCCTTGACATCAGCGTTACTGTTTTCTCCTTCAATTACTCGTGATGGATCTTCAGTACAGTGAAAATGAATGTCATGCTACCTTTGAAGCTTTGAAAGTTAATTTGTTTTTAAACTTCAGACTTAAACTCCATGAACCAGAAGTGTCAGATTTAAACACACATTTATACATTCTCGTGGGATGTTTCAGTTCATCAGTGCTGTGTATAGACACATACTCTGACTCCTCAGAAACAACTGACTTCTCAATTTGTTTCTGCATAATGTCAAACAGAGAAACAAATGGAACCTAAATCTTAATAATCTGGGGATTTCCAAATGTCACTTGCTTTAACAATATATGAAGAAAATAATGTTGTCTTTTTAAAAAAATTGGATGGCATGGAATAAGACAAATATGTTATTTAACTTTATTTGTATTTTAGAAGATTTTATCTATATTAAACTATTTATTTATGTAATCTCTTTTATGTAATTACATAAGGAAAGCCAAGTGTTGGTGAGGATGTAGAGAAGGAAACCCTTACACACTGTTCGTGGGAATGCAAATTATGGAAAACAGTATGGAGATTCCTCAAAACATTAAAATTTGGATTACTGTATAATTTAGCAGTCTCATTACTGGGAATACATACAAAGGAAATGAAATCAATATGTCGAAGAGATGTCTCACAATAGCCAAGATATAGAATCAACCTAAGTGTTTATGGTGTTTATGAATGCATTAATGGATAAAGAAAATATATTACATATACACAATGAAATACTATTCATGCATTAAAAATGAAATCCTGCCATTTGCAACAACATGGATGAACCTAGAGAACATTATGTTAAGTAACACAAGGCAGGCAAAGAAAGAGAAATACCTCATGATCTCACTCATATGTGGGATCTAAAAGAGTTGATCTCATAGAAGTAAAGAATATAATAGTGATTACCAGAGGAGGGGCACTTTTCAAGAGATCTATTGTCCACCAGAGTGATCACAGTTAACGACAATATATTGTATTCTAGAAAAATATAAAGAGAGTGAATGTTATCTTCTCCCACCACGAAAAATAATGACTATGCGAGGTGATATATTTGTTAATTAGCTAGATTTAATCACTCCACAATATATACACTTTAAAACATCGTGTTGTCCACGCTAAAAATATACAATGTCATTTGTCGATTTTTTAAAAATGTGGAATATAAAGAAGGGAGATCTGGCATGTGGGGACTGTAGAAGTGAGGCGCAGCCTACATCCCACGTGGACCACACGATGAAGACGTCTCCCCCTAAGGATCGAGGCCCAGGCTCTGTTGGAAAAGGCATGGTTGTGGCTCCTCAGATGGCATAAAGTCACTCTGGTGACAGACCAGTGGACTAGGCTGGAAATCTGTCCTCAAGATTTTTGGGAAAATGTGCAGTGACTCTGGAGAGGTGTCTCAACAGGGGCCCTTCACTGGAAAAGCACCGCGCGGCAGTTGTGAGGAGAGTCCTGACCGCTGGGTGTTGCCAACCCGCCGCAGGCGCCGAGGCCTGCGCGCCGGGAGACTGAGGCTGCGCGGCTAGCGCCACGCCGGGAGCGCACCGCGGAGCGAGATCCTTCTCCTTGCCATGCCTCTCTCCAGTGATGCTACTGACACAGCTTCAGCTGATGGTAGCTAAACAAGATACTTAAAAGGCCCAGACTCATTTTCAAATTGCAGGCAACAAAAGAAGGTTTGGAGCTTAGAGACAATGCACAATAACTGGCATGTATAAGATAGTCAAGGAAGACCAGGTGTGGTGGCTCACGTCTGTAATCCCAGCACACTGGGAGGCCAAGGTGGGAGGATCGCTTAAGGTCAGGAGTTCAAAACCAGCCTGAGGAAGAGCAAGACCCTGTCTCTACTAAAAATAGAAAGAAATTAAGTGGCCAACTCAAAAAAAAAAAAAATATATATATATATATATATAATTAGTCGGGCGTGGTGGTGCATGCCTGTAGACCCAGCTACTCTGGAGGCTGAGGCAGGAGGATCGCTTGAGCCCAGGAGTTTGAGATTGCTGTGAGCTAGGCTGACACCATGGCACTCACTGTAGCCTGAGCAACAGAGTGAGACTCTGTCTCAAAAAAAAAAAAAAAAAGATAGTCAAGGAAGAGTTTTCTGATAAAGCAGAGAACTTGAATAAGATAAGGGAGGAGTCATGTAAGTGTCTAGGGGAAGAACATTACAGAGACGAAAAAAGTACAAATGGCCTAACTCATAACAAGCCCCAAATATTGGAAAGTAACAAAAAGGCCAATTTGGAACAAGCAAAGGGAAGAATAATGTAGTAAAAGATAGGTCATTGAGGTAGCAGGCCAGAAATATAGCCAAACAAGGATTATGTGTGTATGTCTTTTACTCTTATTGAAATAGAAAGAAGTGAAATGGTTTTGAACAGAGAAATATTATAATTTGATATTTATTAGTAAAGTTAACTCTGGATGCTTTGTTGAACATGGAGAATAGAAGGCAACAGTAGAAGAAAGGCATAAGTTACAAGCCATTGCAGATATCCAATGAAGAGTTATTGGGGAAAGGAGCAACAATGTTAATGGGAGATTGGTGGCAGGCAGTAATCAACATTTTGCCCCCCTCACCCCCATACATGTACACACACAACACACATACAGCAAAACAAGCAACCAATAAGCATACACAGACAGGTCTAAAGAGACAGGCTTATTGTGTTAAAGAAAATAAGTGTTAAGGATCATTCAAAGTTTTGGCTTTATAGCTGGAAGAATAGAGTTGTAATTTCTAAGTTTAGAAAGACTGGAGGAAGACCATGATTTGATTAAAAATCAGTAGCTCTTTTTTTGATTCTTCATATTTAAGATGTCTTTTTAAAATCTAAATGGATGTAACCTATGGAAATTTTCATATGTTGGTATGGAGTGCACAGAAGCATGGAATATAGGTGAATATTTGAGAATCATGGGCATGAGATGATGTTTAAAGCTATTCAAATGAATAAGAACATGTATGGTAAGAAAATATCTGGAAGTGTCAGAACTGAGGTCTAAACTCAGAAGCTGGAGAGATCAATAAAAAACAAAAGAAACAGGGACAAAAGTAAAGGAAAATAAAAACAAAGTGGACAATATTTTGAGATGGAAGGCATGATCAGTTGTGATAAATGATTCTGATAGGTCTAGCTAGACGAGTCTTGATTGACCTTTGGTTTTAGCAACATTGTGGTCACAGGTGACCTTCAATAGATTATTTTGGTGAACATGAGTGGGGAAAAGATTGACTCTAAGATAAATTCCAGGATGAAGAATACATCAGTGATAGTAATTTAGCAACTGTTTTGCAAAGTTTAATTTTAAGTAGGGAAAGTAAGGGATTGTGAGGTCAAAAGAGTTTATTTCTTCTCTTCATTTTCTTTTTCATATTTTAACATAGGATGTATCCTTATATGTAGGAGTTCTGATGAAAATGATGGAATAGAGAAAATGCATTATTTGGGAAAGAGGCAAATAGTTATAGTGATATCCTTTTGTAGTCTGCAGGAGGTAGAATTTTTTACACAAAAGTGGTAACATAAAGGAGTAATATGGGCAGTTTTAAGAAGTTTCTCTTCATTGGCTTTTAGTGAGGCTACATGTTTGAGGAGAGAGCGTATAATAAAAAGAGAATTGTAGGAGAAATAAGTGAATGGTTTAGGGAAATGGTTGGATTGCAGAGCAGTTCTAGAGGGCTACTTAACGTAGTTGTTATTGATATCAACAAAGTTATGCATATTTTATGTATAAATGTGTCTCCATTGATGCAGAAGTGGAATAGAAGAAGAATTGAATTTTCAATAGAGTTGTTTTTTTCCCTAAGTTGTTAAACTATATAGATAAATGAAAAAAATGTCAAGACCACATACAAGGGAAATGTTATACTCATAGACTGTGAAAAATGAACTAGAATAAATTAAAATAAGAAAAAGAGAACTCAAAGTGGGAGTGAAGGATAAAAAGTTAAATTTGCTTGAGTCAGTGAATTGGAGTTCCCAGTGTGGTTATTTTTGAAGTAAGCAAAAGAGAGGAATAATCTGGACATGTAAATGATACTGCCTGAAAGGAAATATATTAGAACTTGACATTGTAGAGAGAATGCAATTATGGGTAATAATAAGACTTTTGGTATGTCTATAAAATGTGGCTAAATTATGACCAAAGATATAATTACTGGTGGAGAGTAGAGAAAAAACTGAGTTCACATATTCATAGATGTATCATTGTTGATACTGAAATCATCAAAATTATGAAAACAATAAGTTTTGACATCTGGAATTTAAGATTTCAAGTTATGAAATTATTGATTAGGTGCTTTGCATATAATTATGTTAAAAAAGAGTAGTAAAGTTAATGCCATAAATCTTATAGTTTTATGAGACATTTATATTTTAATATATATCTTAAATGGTTTATATGTAAACCAATAGTCTTCTGGTATATCTATTTCTATAACAATTGCTGAATTCATTCAAATCAATCAGCAAAATATGGTAGGCAAATGTGGTCTCAAGAAAAATCACTGTGTTGTCATAAACATACAAAAACATAGGTACACACACAGAAGAACAGTAGAGCTCTTTGATTTTGGTTTTGTGGTGGTTGTTACACAGAGACAGTCTTTCACTGGTTCCAGTTTCTCAGTACAGTTCAATGACATTAAAATGCTGCTGGTGGTGGGCATACGGAAAGCCCTGACTTTAGCATTATAGAGTGTATTTATGTAACAAAAATCTTTGTACCCTTCATATTTTGAAATTAATAAAATAAATTTTAAAATGTTGATTGGAAATAAAAGCAAAATGGAGGGGGTGATAGGAGTAGAATTCTGTGTCAGAATTTCTGCCTAAAAATGACCCTTGAGTTTTCATTTGCTACATTTCTTTCAAATTTTATATTAATGCTTTTGTTTTTACAAAATAGGCTTCCATTTAAAATTTTGCCATTAAATGTAGAATCTTAAGTCCAAATACATTTTTTGCCATTGTCTTGAAAACATGATAACAATTATATGATGGCAGAAAAGCTAACCAAAACTGTAACACAAGTTTATATTAAAGTTATTTTTAGAATGTAAATACTAAATTCTAATTTGCATTATTATTACAGTATCTACACTTCCATAATATTGAATTTAATATAGTAGCTGTTATTCTTCATCATTAATTTAAATAATATTAACTACCAAAGAACGGAGTGTGAAAGCATGTGTTGAAATATATTTTGTTCTTTAATCTGAAAGAGAAGCTGATGGAACCGGGCATCCAGCATGCCTGGTTGGAATCACCTCTGTCACTTACTAGTTATGTCACAATGGGCAGTTACCTCTCCTTGCTTCAGTTTTCTCACGTATAAAATGGAAATAATTTGTATCAATCTCAAAGAGATGTTATAAGGAAAAACCTAAGACATAAATACTAGTAATAATGACAATAATTATTATTTCATTAGTAATAATCCTCACAGCAACAGTGTCAGGCATTTATTTTTCACATTGTAAATATCGTGAAGCAGACAAATAACCTGGTAATCAATTATGTGTGTAACTTGGATACTGTTATATGTGTGTGGGGGTGTCTATAAGCACACACCTGTAAGTGACAGAGTTAAGATTCAAACTCAAAGCTCAGCCAGACTCCAATCTCCACTCTGTCCATGGCCCCACCGCCTTCATGTGGTCCCATGCTTGCAATGCACTTTCACTCGGATTCAGCTTAGATATGAACAATACAACCTTTGTATTAGCTTTAGGAAATTGTTAAGAAAATAAAGAAAACTCTGGAAAAAAATTAGAAGAAGAATATCCTAAGATACACAAGTTTAGAAATCTTAATGTGTGATATTTGAGAGCAGATGGCACATATATGTTAATAAGCTATAAATACTACACAGTGTTACTGAAGTTAGGTGAAGTTTGATTTATAAAATATGAGGAGAAGATAATGTCTTAAAAAGTAAATGATTGAAAAATATGATCCATTACAAAATCAATATTTTTAACACAGGTGTTTAGTAACACATGCATTAAAAAGAATCTATAAAATTGTGTTTTAAAGGCCTACATTCATATTTAAAAAGAACATTTTGATATAATGTTTGAAGATCTCAATATATATCTAAATTGATGTATTTTCACGTTTTAAAAATACGCTGTTTTTAAATAAATGCAATTTTAAAAATATATAAAGAAATTAAATAAGTAAACATGAAAACATTTCTCTGGGAAAATAGTCATTAACTCCACACGACAGAATAAATGCATTCCCACATTTCACTTCTTTTTGAACGGTAAGAAAATTAGCAATAAGAATATGTTAGAATCAGAAGTAGAAAATTTGAACATTAGATACAGAGTAAATCATTCCTTTTTTTAACAATAACAACAACAGCAAAATTCAACAAGTTCTTTAATGGTATACAGTAACCTACACCATACACAAACAGTAAGAACAGCATTTTGGTAAATCTATGAGTATTTCTAATGTGTCACTTGAAAAATAAAAACATCTAAGTGCAATTTTTGAGGTGCTTTCCCTCCTATCATGGACTTTTGAAAAGGATAGCATTTTTTGGCTCAGATCCTAACAGTTCAACAAGTCATAGTTCTTTCAATTATGATAAAAATAAAACGCTTTGTTAATATTTAAATAATTTATGTAATGCAATAAATGATTATGATAAATACAATATTTATACTCTAGTACACTATTCTTATTTTTACTTTAACATGCAAATAAACCAACAAACCTTGTTGAAAATTCAGCCTTTGAACTTGATAGGGTTCACAACATGCTACCCCAAAATACTGTGCCTTGTTGTATTGAATTGATAAATGGTAGGTGCAGGAAGGACTCTCTGACTTTCCCCTGAAGAGGTCATAGATCTTCACGTGAGATGTGCCCTCACTGTACCCAGAGGAAAGGAGCAAGGATGGCAAGAGGAGCCCTAACCAATAGGCTTCAGCATGTTTCCCCGTTTACTGCTCTTAGCTCATACCCCTTTGTCCTATCACATTTTCCCAGTAAGGCCTCATTTAACATCATTGTTAGTACAGTAAGGCCTCATTTAACATCATTGATGGGTCCTTGGAAATTGTGACTGGAAGAGAAAGGAGATATAACTAAACCAAATTTACCACAGGCTAATTGATATAAACGAGAGTTGAGTTCCTACTGCATGTTCCTCGTTACCAAAAAAAAAAAAAAAATCACCAAACTTCTAAATCAAAACCAAAACATTTCTAAGGTTAGACATTGAAGTAAAGGTGGCAAGCTATACATACATTTCAGAAAGATTAAATAAAAAGAAGTAAAATCATTATTTATCCAGTTTTTGGTGAATCACTGAGCGACGACAGTCGTACTGATGGTGGATTGAATCAAGAAATGAACATTTGCAAAGCAAAAATTGTAAGGAGCCCTCATGACCACGCAGTTCAAAAACAAGCAAAAACAGACACGGCAGACTCACTGAGTGCTTTCATACTGCATCTTTTATTATTGTGTATCTGTATAATTACTCATATACTTTATAAATTTTTACTTAGCAATAATGTGCATTTATTCACTCTTCCATTTTATAACCCACTTATTCCAGTTCAAGGTTGTGGGTGGCCAGAGCCTATTCCCAGGGCTCTAGGGCAAGGTTCTGGATCCAGTTCTGGACAGGATACAATTCCACTGCAAGGCACACTCACACACTCGTCACACTCACTCAGGTTGGGACCACTAATACACACCAGTGAACCTAACATGCACATGTTGCCATATGGGAGGAAACCCATGCAGACAGGGAAGAATGAGGAAACTTCACAGACAGTAGCCCCTGTGGGGAATTGATTTTTTTTCTCCTCAAACTTATAAGGAAATGCTGTTGAATTAAACATCATCTGAGGACATGCTATGTGACAACACTCACGTGTAACCATTGCTTGGGTCTTCCTCTTCTTATGGAGTTTCCTGTGTCACATAACACTTATGTTAAATAATTTTGCACGCTTTTTTCTTACTGTTTGTTACAGAGCCCCGCCAAGCACCTACAAAGGGTAGAAGAAAAAGATTTTTTCTGCCTCCATAGTTTCTGGCAACGGTGATCAGATATCATTGATTGGAACTCCTTGTTTGCTCTGGAGGCTAAAGTTGAAATTAGAGGTCTCTGGCAAAGCCAGCCAAAGGCAAAAATTCTTACCAAAATCAGTCTTCTGGATTTCTGTCTGCAGGATCCAATCAAGTGAGGATGCTGAAAGTGTCTTTGCCTTTTCTCATTCCAAATTTAGATTAGCAAGTGTAAAACACTTGAAAGAATTAGTTCTTTGAACTATGGCTCTTTTTAATTTGATTTTGGGTAACCACAATTTAACGATGCTTTCCATTCCAAAAATAGCTATCGCTTTCTTATTTGTCTCATTTTCTCTTTAGAGCTCACCTTTTATCAGTTTGGTTTCCTCTTGTCGGCCTGCACGTGCGGGCAGCCATCCATGAGGTTGGGCCCTGCAAATACACGGATGGCTGAGCAGGAAAGTGGGCTGCGTCTCACTCGACACCAATGTCTTACCAGCTGTTGCCAGTTCTCAGGGGATTTTCCCCAATCTCTCTTTCTGTACAGAGCTCATAAGTAACTATGTGGACATCAGTAACTATCTTAGAAAAAGACTCCAACTTACATTTTATTGTTTTATTTATTTATTTATCTTTGAGACGGTATCTCTCTTGCCTCGGCTAGAGTGCTGTGGAGTCAGACTAGCTCACAGCAACCTCAAACTCCTGGGCTCAAGTGATCCTCCTGCCTCAGCCTCCCTAGTAACTGGGACTACAGGCGTGTGCCACCATGCCCGGCTAATATATATATATATATATATATATATATATATATATTAGTTGTCTAGTTAATTTCTTTCTATTTTTAGTAGAGATGGGGTCTCACTCTTGCTCAGGCTGGTCTTGAACTCCTGAACTCAAATGATCTACCTGCCTCGGCCTCCCAGAAAGCTAGGATTATAGGTGTGAGCCACCATGCCCGGCCTCCATTTTACCTTTTAAAAGGCATCATGTCAACAGGGACCAGATGTTTCCCTAATGGATAGAGACTACACCCAGCCAGACAAGGGTGTCAAGGGTGTCACCCTATACTATCAGTCCTTACCAGAGGACTCAGAGACTATAAAAAGAGCAGGGTTTTACCAGTTTGACATGACAATCTCCATAGACACCATCTTGCCGTCACTCCTCTTTAACACCCAGTATCTGCTGCCAAAGGCTCTGCTCAAATCAAGGATACTTCCTTGCAAGACATAGATGACAGTCTAGATTATCCCAGGCATTCTTCTTGTCACATTGTTCTCCTTGGACTGGTTCGTTAACCCCTCTTCCTATGCCTTTTTTCTCTTGATGCTAAATATTACTCTATTTGATGTAAACATTTTAATCTATAACATTTACATATTAATTAAGTGTACTACTATGTATGGTTTACAATAGTGACAGACTTGTAGATTGGCTTGAGCCTGTGTGCTTGCATGTCTGACTACGGTGTACATGGGTAGTACTAAGGAGAATTGCCTTCTGAAAATTCCACATAGCTCTTGGCTTATATGATTAAATATCCATCAGTAAAGGTCTAACCTTGTAAAAAGACACAAATGGGTGTGGACCTGGTTATGTCTGACTTTATGCCATCCAGGACACTTTTTTCAGTTATTTTTGAGAGGGCTCTGAATCACGAGGGTGGCTTGTTTTGCATCCTCTTTGGAGATACTTCTTGCATCTGCGGTTCAGACATGAAAAAAAACGCTTATTGATTTTAAGTCATAAAAGGCTTATTGCTTTTGGTTTTGAATCACAACTGGAAAAGGTATACCTTTGAAGATTTAGATTTTCACATTAAATATATTTGTATGCTTTTTCTTTTGTTAATCTGCCTTTTGTTACACTGAACCAGCCAAGACAGAACACCAAAAAGAAAATATTTCTTTCCTTCCCTATAAACTTATGATAATAAGTCTCATGTTTGGATTTCTGCTGGCTCCATTTCTAGTAACAGTATGAAATACACAAGAGATTATCTAAAAACTAAAACTAGGATTTCAGTTTTGCCAGGTTGGAAAATTCGATAGTCTTGAAGGCCTTCCAATCAAAATACAGCTAAACATTTAAAAAATGCAATGTCTTTTGCTGGTGGACCTTTAAGAGCAGTTAGCATAACCCTGAAGACAAATGATGATATCATTTGTATAATAGGTGAACTTGCTTTTGGGCCAGTGACAAGATTGAGGAGCTGAACCTGAAACTAATGTTTAAATCTCAGAGCCTGCTTGATTAAAATATAATACTTTTAATAGTTTCACTTTAAGAATCTAACACATTTGTAAGACAAATTTTCCAAATATTCTTGGATTTGTCATTAAGCTCTTTACTATCTTCAGTCAATGTATGTGTTGTCTGATATGAAAATCGGAGCTATTTTCATGATTTTTATCTGCATATTCACAAAGAGTTCTCACAAAATACTCAAGTGAGTTTCTAATATTCAATAATAATATATCCAACTCTCCAAAATTTACATTGACTCTTCAGTGCAAATGCCATTAAATGTGATTTAGAACTATGTAATTAACACATTAATTTATATGCAGATAACCATCTAAATGCCAAAGCCTTTTTATTCAACTCATTCCATCAGACTTTCAAATCAGAAGAGACATATGGCTCAAACGTATATTAAGGACCATAAAATGAGAACTCCATAAAATTAGAAGCATTGGAACTATCGAAACATTTTAACTCTTTTGAAAATATATCTTCCACTGTGTATTATTTTGATACTTGAATTGAAGACAAAGTTAAAATATTAATTTCTATTTTGTAGTCAATCAGACTTTTATTTATCCATGATAGTGATTTATAAACTAGTTCAGATACAACTATTAAATACAAACATTTTTAAAGTTAGAAAAAGACATATAAATATATATTGGTAAATACCATAGTAATAATCACGGTTCTTTCCTCCCTAGTTCCACTTCTACTTAGCAGGTGCTGAGTCCACAATTTGTCAGCTCAGTCTCTGCCAGCTTCACAAACAGTTCTGAATATGCCTGGCATTAAATCAGGCCTGGGATATATCTGGCCTAAATGAAGCATCTGGATGTTCACTGGTGATTTTCCAGCACCAGAGAGAAAAAGATAAATTTCCTTCTGAGCTATTATTGCCTTAAACTTTCAATTTCTGATTACACTATTTCTTAAAATGTCAATAATTTGGACTATGATGAAAGATGTAGCAGAAATAAATAAATTACTATATTTCTTCAATCTTGCAGAAAAAAATAGCATTTGTTCATTCAATTTACCTTGTGGTTAACTATTCTTAACCCATCATACACTTTTGGTGTTGTTAAATCATCCAATAAAACTACATTTTTGCATTTTTAAGTTTTGTCAATATATAATTTCATTTATCTGAAAATTGGGAAGGGGAGGAAAATACAAAGAGCAATACAGGACTTAGCTATAGGTATAATGTATTTAATACAATTTGGGTCAGCAAAGATTGAAATATCCGGAAAAATTAGAAAATAAAATATGAATATTGCGGAATTTAGTCTTAACTTTATTCAACAAGGAAGATTTGTAAGCAAAACAGAAAATGATCCCTGATGTTGCAGAAATTGTATTATGATAATGATCAAAATAGCAGAATGTCTGAAATGAAACAAGCATTTGGCACGTTAGAGGCGGTACCAGGACGGACGGGACGGTGGCCGGCGAGGGCCTCGGCGGCAAAACCGCGCTTTCCCAGAGCCTTGCAAGAAAGGACAGACAGAGGAAAAGCTGCTTAAGGCTCTGCCTTGAGGGCTCCTAAGGTGCCTCCTCGCATCTGTGGTTGTCACCCTGCGATCGGTCATACGCATCAGCCCACGGCAAAAGTTTTTTATTTGATTTTTTCTAAACATTTTGTGGTATGAATGAATGATGTAGACAAAATGATGACTAACTTCACTACATAAGCCTATTTTCCTCTTGTAAAACGTGACACGTTGTACAGATGGTGGTAAACTATTTTCTTCAGGGTATATTTATCATATCCTTTTTGATCTGATTGAGATTGGTGGCTTATTTGGTAGGAGAGATAATCTACTGACATTACAATTTTGTTGTTCATGAAGTTTTCCTATTTCTTTCAGTAATTTTGATACTTCTCTATTTTCCTCATAAAATCTTCAATTTTATATAGGCTTTCAAATCTTGTGGGCTAAAGTTATTAAAAATGTATTTTGAATAACGTTGGTTTCCTTTGTATTACAATTAGACAGTCTTTTAATACATTTTTCTAAGGCTATTCATTTTGTATATCCTTTTTCCTCAGACTTACTTGTCACATTGGTCTATTTTACTTTCTAGAACTTTCTATTGGTCTATTTTATTTTCTAGAACCAGCTTTTAACTTTAATTTTAAAAAATCATATACTTTTATTGTTTGGTTTTGAATATTATCAATTAGTTAGCATATTAATTTGCCTTATTTTTTTATTTTTATTTTGAAGCTTGGTACATTGTTTTTATATTTTTAATATACTATTCAGGTTATAAATTTTTAAGAAGGCTATAAATTTCCCAATGACTACAACATCATCGAAATCAAAAAGTTTTGATATTTTTTTTTAATTTTCATTACTTTCTTCATAATATTATTAATATGGAATTCCACTTTATATTTCTTGTAATGCATTTTACATTTAATTCTACTCTATTTTCTCATGATAATAATGCTATAAAATTGAAATATATGTGTGGCAAAATTTGCTATCAATTTTTAAATTGTGGCATAATTAATTTATGATTATGAAAATGCTTTGTATTTTATATGAAAATGTATTTCTGTACATTATGTATCTTCCCAACTTGATGAAGGAAAATTACTAGTTTTATAATATGTATCTCATAGCATAAGTACAAAATATAGCTATTACATTAAGTAGCATTATGTGTACATTTGTTCATTTTAATTGCCATTATTTTATGTTAGAGGTGAAATTTACTCATATTCACATTTATGACAAATAAGGCATTCCTTAGTATTTAATTCATATTGGATAAAAATAAGCATATGAATCAGACTAACATTTCATTTTCTTCAAATGTAAAGTTTGTTAATTTACTACTACATATAGACATTGCTTAGGTACCGAGAACATTCTCTCAATTCACTTTCAGCAATATTTTTCTAAATAACTTAAGACAGACAAATTGTTCTGTTAATTGGAATTGATACACAGTGTCAATAACTTTTCCAAATTTCTGCTTTTCTATAAAACCATTTTAAGTATCTCTTCTCCACTTCCTGTTTGCAATTATCCAACTTCAAATTGTGTAAGTTTGTCCATCTTACTAGGATTGTGCTTTTAGAGGCAATGCTTCAGTGTTGGTTCATGGGCTGTAGTCCAGGACTTCTTTCTGGTGAATATAAATATAGTTGAAGTCAGCTGGTGAGCAGAAAAAGCAATTTCTAAACCAAGCATATATAAAAAAAGGCAATCCTCATCACATATCCAGATACATTTTTAAAATAATACCGTTAAAAGAAAAGGGTAAATTATGGTATATTAAAATTTACAGCAGCATTTCTTCCTCTGTGCTTTACTTTCTTAGAAAATGCCATTTAGTTTGTGTTTTCACTGATTTCTTTCTATCTTATTTAGCTATAACAAAAGAAAGAAGCTATGTCATTGAAAACAATATATCTTTTTTATTTCAGAGTATTATGGGAGTACAAACATTTTGCTTACATTTAATGCCTTTGCCTCACCCAAGCCAGGGCTAGAAGCATGCCCTTCCTCAATACAGTGTACTCTGCATCCATTAGTTGTAAGTTTACCCACCCCCACCCTAACCTAGCCCCTCCCACCTGACAGCCACCCAGTGGATATTACTACCATGTGAGCACCTTAGTGTTGATCAGTTAGTACCAATTTGATGGCGAGTACATGTGGTGCTTTTTTTTCCAATTTTGTGATACCTCACTTTGAAGGTTGGGCTCAAGCTCTGTCCAGGATAATACAAAAGGTGCTAGTTCACCATTGTTTTTTGTAGTAGAGTAGTATTCCATGGTATACATATACCACATTTTATTAATCCACTCATGTATTGATGGGCATTTGGGTTGTTTCCACATCTTTGCAATTGTGAATTGTACTGCCATAAACATTCAAGTGCAGAAGTCTTTTTAAAGAACAATATTAAGAGAATGCTTAAGGATACATGTGTTATTTACTAAATAATGTGGATCTATAATTGAAGTTTTAAAACTTGTTTTCCCTGCTCTTATGGAAAGGGGTAAGTCTATCTATTTTCTAAAATCTCATAGTCCTCTCAGCAACTGATGCATGATAGAAAAGATGGAGAAAGAATTTATATAATTTTAAATATGAAATTTGAAAAATTCAAAAAACAAATACAAAAAATTAAGTGATGCTAGATAAATAAAATTGCACAAATGTAAATAATTTTGTGTTTTATAAAAATTAGGTATGTGATTTAAAAATATACTGACTTTCAATAACATTCCAAGGAAGAATATATAAATATTTTAGAAACAATTTGAGATAATTAACATGTATATCAATAATGCCATTAGAATGAGAAACTTATAAAAGTTTGATATAGAAATATAAAAACACATTTTATTTTAATTGATTTAGGTTTGATAGTGTACTTTTAACAGATGCAATTCTTGCAAAGATTTCATATTGGTAGGATACTTCTATATCCATCAAAAATAAAACAAATATGATTAACTTAAAGAAAAAAGAGATTTAGTCAATGGATTGAGGTATTTCACAGCATCCAAAGGAAGAGTTGCATACGTAGACGTCTGGGAAGATGGGAACAATGCAGTTCTTGAAATCTAAGAACCTCTGCAACATTGAAAGGTTTCCACCAAATGCCCTCTTAAAATGAAGCAACACCAACTTTTTCCAATCTTGTATCACTTAGATATCAGAAGAATTTGAAATACTTACTTTGGTCACATTTCCATCTGCCAGCCTTGGGCCCGTAGAGGAAAAGTTACTTTTGAATGAAGTCTCACCAAGACTGCTTGCTATGGGCAGAGCTATTTCCCACAGAGAAAGAGTGGAGAGTAAGAAAATATAAAAATGTCTAGAGTTCTTGATATATTTTGGCATAAATATCAGTAATGTAAACTTTCACAATGATTTGAAATTAGAATTTGTTAAATTTAAAAGCTTAAAGGTCATCACTTATAGTAATTTAAGACAAAATGAATCATATATTTTAAAATTATTTGAGTTATTTTTTTAATTTTTTTTATTTCGGGAAATTATGGGAGTACAAATATTTTGGTTACATGTTATGACTTCGCCACATCCCATCCATGATTTGAGCAGTGCCCTTCTCCCCTACAACACTCAACGTGTCCTTTAGTTGTGAGTTTATCCGCCGCAACCTCCTACCCACAAAGAATATTACTACTGTGTGGGCACCTTGGTGTTGATCAGTCAGTGCCAGTTTGATGGCGAGTACATGTGGAGCCTGTTCTTCCATTCCTGTGATACCTCACTTCGGAAGATGGGCTCAAGCTCTATCCCAGAACATATAAGAGGCGCTAAATCACCATCGTTTTTTATGGTTGAGTAGTATTACATTGTATACAAAGAGCTACAAGTATTTCTAACTTTAATTCTGAATGTCTGATTTCAGTCATGAAAAGTTTTACTTTTCCCCACTTACATAAATACCTTATATAAAAACTATTTTACAAGATGTCATTATTATAATTTTTTCATCGCTGTAGATTTTAAAGTTAGAAGATTCTCATTCTAAACTCTGCCAAATTTATAATATCTTTATTGTATTTAACCTGTCGTACTAGTAATATGACTTTTAAAAAAATGAACACGTGGAAAGCACATCTGTCCTGGGAGTGGCTTGAAAATGACTTTTTAAATGTTAGTTTCTTCATCACATGCAAGATAAAAGATGTTTGTCACTGAACATTTCTCTGAAGATTTTCCGTAACATTACCACAGTCAAAGTTTTTGTTAACTCATATGCAGATTTTCACCATGTGATATAAAATCCTTCGGAGAAAGTTCATTTTAGGTCCTATGGAGATAACACCTAAGTAAACTACCATCAGGTCTTCTGATTTTTGAAGTTTCATGATATGAAATAATAAAACTTTCAATTTACTTAAATACTTAACAATATGTTTTAAATATTTAAAACATCATTATTCTTATGACACTGCCAATTTTTTTCATTTTTATTTTATTTCAAGAAAATATGAAAGTACGAACATTTTGGTTGCATTTTATATCTTTGCCTTTCCTGGCAAGGGTTAGAGGTTTGCCCTTCCCCTCCACAATGCTCACCACATCCCTCAGATGTGGGTCTATGCTAATATATCTCCATCTTTATTCTTTATTCTCATAAACATAAGATTTTAAGTATTCTGATGAAATTTTGCATTCCATTTGTGATTTTTTAGCAACACTTGCCAATAATCATTACATAATTCTTAATTTCCTACAAGTTTACAAAGTATAGAGATATATTTCATTAATAGATTTGTCTCAGTCTCAACTCCATGTCAAAATCTTTCTCTTGAGAGTATACTGGTGATTACTAGAGGCTGGGAGTGGAAGTAGGGAGGGTGGGGAAAGGGACATGTTGGTCAAAGGGTACAGAATTCCTTTTAGACAGGAGGAGTAAGCTTTAGAAATCTACATCACAGCATGAAATGTCATCATTCAGAATGTTAAATAAACATTATTAAATAACATTATTTAAATAAACATTGTTAATAAGCATTAGTTAAATAAACATTGTTAATAATAAAGTATTGTATATACATTTCAAAATTCCTAAAAGAGTAGAAAGTTCTTACCATGAACATAAATTGATGAGGTGATAGTTTATAGATAAGTGAGGTGATAGATAAGTTAGTTTGATAGACAACTTAGTCTAGCCTTTCCCATACAAAGGAAATGAATATGCACAAAATTAAAGGAAATATACCTTGACAAAATCAGTATGGGTGAATATTTGTCCAGTGGGAGCCAGAGGATCTCCCATGACAGTAAACAGAAAAAGCCATATGCAAAGTGGAAGCCATTTTCTACTCTAATATATCAGTACAGCAAAATATAAGATTTCACAAATAATTTGAAAACATGAAAACCAAAAAGTTTTCAAGTAGAACATGGGCATTTAAGTACTAATTAAATTTTGTGACAAATTAACTATATTTCAGTTTTGTTTTTGTTACCATTATACATTTAAGAGCTATTCAGTAGTGTAAATTTTAACTATCTATAACTCAGTTGACTAGTGTTTGCTAAGAATCATTAAATTTGTATTATGCATAACTCAGCATCCTCATAAAATCACCTTGGCTGCCTATTAAAGTTGACTTAGGCAATAATTACAAATCACAAATAGAATTTTATTTTAAATATTTTAAAATTTTTAAATGAATGAAGCCAAATATGCCTGATGGTAAATAATTTGAAAGAATTTGGCTTCAATTTGGTGAAACCTTGAAAATAGACAATATGGTTAATATCATGGTAAAGCAATGCAAAACATTATTTTTCCCAAAATTAATATTTTCCTCAGAATTAGGCAGATGTTCTCTTTTTCATAAAATTAGTTCAGGTTAAAAAGTATTTTTTTAATATCATAATGGCTCATGGAATTTATTTAATCAATGCTAACTTATTAACTTTCACAACTGGTTATTTTAAATCTTTTCATGTTTTATCAGTGTCTTTTTAGACATTGGTAAAAGAATTCTAAGAATTAGAACTTTTCCAAATTTATTTTTTCTCTTCAACTCAATTTATCTATTCTATTCTATATTATACCATGGGATTTTGCCCTATAACAGAGTTTGGATCTAAACAAATGTATACATGTACTTTTGTCTAATATGACATAAACTTTTTTGGTAAAGAGATTCACCCACCAACAAAATCTTGTTTTTCCCTTCAGTCTCAATTTCTATATGTTTTATTCTCTCTGTTTTCTTTCAGTTTTTCAAATGTACCTCACTCTTTCTGGTTTGCAAAGACTGCAATACCTTTTCCCTCTTCCAGTAATGGAGGATGCCTTAAAGAAAGTATAGGGTACAAAGAGAAACCTGCAATGAGATGCTAAGGAACTCCAACATCTGTTGAGTTGTGGAGGAAGAGGAGACACCAATATTCAGTTTTAAATATTAGGCTAATTCTTCCCCCATGTAAAATATATAATTAACCCTATTACACCTTAAAAAGTTCAACATTTTTTAATTTTTAATTTTAAAATCTAAACAATTTTTCTTGTAATAGGATACCACAATCACTTGTAGATCATTGCCAATTAAAATAAATGATTTTTAGCAATCCAAAACCGTACCCAAGAGTAATTATTTAAAGGAGTAAATTACAAATTAACAGTCCATCATTAATTTTAATGTGAATGTTTAGTGTGTTGATTTACTTAACCCTAAAACTATTGTGGTTTGTTGTTGTTGTTTTTTTTGATTTAGGCAAATACTTTAATAAACCTAGGTGATAACATCAATTTAACCATTCATAGTTATTAAAATGATGAAAGCAGTACTTTCCTAAACATTGCTACATTTTATTATTATTAAATTTGTACTAATTAGTCACATTTTTCATTACCATTAAAGCTATGAGACAGCTTTAAATAAAATAAGAAATTTGCTTACCTTTAATGTTTGACCGATATTGTACAACTTATCATAAGAGTAAAGCAAAAAATATTCAACATATGTTGATTTAATATAACATTGACTTATTTTTAAAATGACTGGTATGCCAAAACTAGAATTAAAAGCTATACCTATTTAAGCATTTAATATACTTAATGGCATTATAGATTCAAAATCTAAATAAATTATCCTTATTATATCTCAAACATTATTCAAAGTAAATTAGTAATATGTTTCTCACTGTTCCATAAATTAAAAGTCAGAGGTATGATTAAATGGCATACAATATTTTGGTTAATAATTTTACTTTTTTATTTATTTAAATTTTTTACTATAAAATTGGCATCTATTGTTATTTATTTCAAAAAGTTTAGGGTGTACAAGTGTTTTTTTGTTATGTGGATAAATTTTATCATGCTGAAGACAGGGCTTTCAGTGTACCCATCACCAGAATGGTGTACACTGTATTCAATAATTAGATTTTTTTTTCATAATATTATGAGGGTACAAAGGTTTTGATTACATGTTTTGCTTTAGTGCTGTTTGAGTCAAAGTTATAAGTATGCCCTTCACCAAGGTAGCATGATTTGTACCTGTTAGGTATAAATTTCCCTGTCCCCTTCTCCCCTTCCTACCTACGTGGTTTCTGTTGAGTTTTACTAACTTATGTGCATATGGGCGTTGATTAATTGTTCCAACTTATTGTGAGTCCATGGGGTATTTATTTTTTTCCATTCTTGTGATACTTTGCTTAGAGGAATGGTCTCTAGTTACATCAAGGTTGTTACAAAAGTTACTAGTTCACCAATTTTTATGGCTGCATAGTACTCCGTGGTATACATATACCACATTTTATTAATCCACTCATGGATTGATGGGCACTTGGGTTGATTCCACGTCTTTGTGACTGTAAGTTGTGCTGCAATATACATTTGAGCACAATTGTCTTTTTGATAAGATAACTTTTTTTCCTTTCATTAAATACCTAATAGTGGGATTGCTGCATCAAATGGTAGGTCTACTTTTAGTTCTTTGAGGTATTGCCATACTATTTTCCATAGAGGTTGTACCAGTTTGCAGTCCTACCAACAGTATATAAGTATTCCTTCTCTCCACATCCATGCCAGCATCTGTTGTTTTGGGACCTTTTAGTGAAAGCCATTCTCATTGGAGTTAGCTGATATCTCATTGTAGTTTTGATTTGTATTTTCCTGATGATTAGAGACTTTGAACATGTTTTCATATGTTTATTGGCCATTAGTCTATCTTCTTTGGATAAGCTTCTGTTCATGTCTTCATGAAAATTGTTCATGCCCAATTTTATGAGGTTGTTTGATTTTTTCTTGATAATTTGAGTTCTTCATAGATTCTGGTTATCAGCCCTTTATCTAGTGTATAGCATGCAGATATTTTCTCCCATTCTGTATGTTGTCTATTCACTCTATTGATTATTTCCTTGGCTCTACAGAACCTTTTTAGTTTAATCAAGCCCCATTTGTTAATTTTTGTTGTTGCTCTGATTGTCTTTGGGGTCTTCTTCGTAAATTTTTTGCCTATCCCAATATCTATAAGAGTTTTTCTAACATTTTCTCCTAGAATTCTTATAGTTTCATCTCTTAGAATTAAGTCTGTTAGCCATGATGAATTACTTTTTACATGTGGTGGAAGGTGTGGATCCTGTTTCTGTCTTCTACATGTGGCTATCCAATTTTCCCAGACCATTTACTAAATAGGGATTCTTTTCCCCAGTATATGTTTTTGTCTGCTTTGTTGAAGATCAGATGGCAATGTGAGGGTGGTTTTATATCTGGGTTCACTGTCTGATCCATAGGTCTATGTCCCTGTTTTTGTGCCGGACCATGCTGTATTGGTTACTATAACCTTGAAGTCTGACAAAGTAATGCCTCCTGGTTTGTTCTTATTGCTTAAAGTTGCTTTGGCTATTCATGGTCTTTTCTGGTTCCATACAATGCACAGAACTATTTTTCTTGAAGTGGGAAACATGATGTTGGTATTTAATAGGGATTGCATTGAATATGTAGATCACTTTGAGTAGTATAGACATTTTAACAATGTTGATTCTACCAATTCATGAATATGGTATGTTTTTCTTCTGTTTACACCTTCTGTAATATCTTTCCTTAATTGTTTTGCAGTGTAGACCTTATAGAAGTCTTTTATCTCCTTAGTTAAATATATCCCTAGGTATTTTATATTCTTTGTTGCTATTGTGAAAGCTACTGACTCTTTGATTTTACTCTCTGCTTGACTGTTGGTGTATATGAATGCTACTGATTTGTGCACACTGATTTTGTAACCTGAAACTTTGCTGAATTTGCTTATCAAAGCACAGACTCTTGGCACAGTCTTTGGGGTTTTCTAGATAAAAGATCATATTGTCAGAAAAGACAGAGAGTTTGATCTCATCTTTCCACATTTGGATATTCTTGATTTCCTTCCCTTGTCTGATTGTTCTGGTTAGGACTTCCAGCACTACGTTGAATATAAATGGTGATAGTGGAAAACCTTGTCTGGTTCCAGTTATAAGCATAAATGCTTTCAATTTTTCCCCATTCAGTATGATGTTGGCTGTGGGTTTGTAATATATGACTTTTATAATTTTGAGAGAAATACTATCTCTGCCTGGTAGATTTTTAACCCTTACCTTCCTCCCATCTTCCCCCTTCTTAGTTTCCAATATCCATTACTGCTCTTGATGACCATATATATCCTTATGACAGCACAATTCACAATGGCAAAGGTATGGAATCAACCTAAGTGCCCATCAACTGATGAATGGATTAAAAAAATGTGGAATATCTAATATATACCATGGAGTACTTTTCATCCACAAAGAGGAACAAAACAATGTTTTTTCTAGCAACTTATATGATACTGGAGACTGGTATTCTAAGTGAAGTATCTCACAAATGGAAAAGCAGATATCACACGTTCTCCCTTTTAAGTGGGAGCTAGGCTAACAATTTTAATTATAATAAATTATAACAATTTTAAAATAGTAAGAAATGATATATATAGTCTACAAATTAAATATCAGATAGATTATAATTAATGAATTAATACATATATATGTGCATATATACATATATACACATTGTACACATGAATACATAAACATGCATATGGATGTGTACGTACATATATACATGTGTGTACACACACAGTGGTAAAGGAACATATAGAATCATTATTATTAAATGGTATGCACACATATATGTGTGCATATATGATGACATTCAATGTATACTCATCTGCTAGAGGCAACTTCTTCAGAGTACAGAAAATAACTACCTGTTTTCTATCCTCCCCTCCCCGAACTACCACTACCAGTTCTACACATTCACACAATGTCATACAGTATAATGCTTGTCATCTCTACCCTGGATTTCTTTAATAGCCACCTTCAAGACCACTTGCCTCCACTGCTATTGTCACCATATAATTCAATATCTAAACCATGAGTCTTTTGAGAGTAAATGAGAATATTATTAATAATTACACAATGTATAAAAGAAAAGCATTAGCAGAAATCAATATTTTTAAAGAAAAATATTTAGATTGAAGAAATAAAAACATGGTAAAAAATTATTCTTGAGAGATGTCCTATGTGTAAAAAGGTAATATTAAATAAGAGTTCATAATCTGAGAAGCTTGACTACAAGCACCTAAATATCACTTTCTTGTCCTCCATTTCCAACTCTGAATTTCTTGATTTTCTTGATCCAGACAGCTGCTGAGATCTCTGGAGAAATAGGTATTGATAACATAATTATTCGTGATCACATTTGTAGGACTGAATTAATACACTATCCCCTAGGGCTGAGAAAATCAATAGGAGAGTGTCTTTGGAACCTAGAGTATGGAATAAATGGGAAATAGATGCCCCAAGTAGTATCTGATATTTGTCAGATATGTACCTCAAAGGGTGATTTTAATGTCAACGATGTATGATTATATCTGAGCTTTGTGATTCATAAATGCCAAGGAGAGTTGATTGGGGGTCTGAGACTTCAATTCTATTGAAGTAGGAAAGTGTCAGGAGATGAAAGATCATAATTGTCTCATGTAGAGCACTTTGAAGAGGACTGATAGTTGACCCTTACACCCTAAGTCCACAGGGCAGAGACAATTATGGTTTTCATCAACTGCAGGAATACTGCTAATAGGAATATTTTAATAATAACCAAACTTCTTCAAGTGATCCAAAAAGAGGAGAATCAATTTGCACAATCAGAACACAGTTAATGCATTTACAGGAAAAGTAAGATGAATATCTAGTCCGGGGGTCTATAAAAATAAGAGTCCTTAAAAAATTTAATATTTACTGAAGTTAAAAGCAAAATTTATGAACTTAAAAAGGAGAGTAAATATTAAAATAGAAAATAATGTGTTTTTTAGCATTAAAGTGGTGATCTGAAAGTAGAACTATAAAAATTACCTTGAATACTAAAATATAAGAAACTTTGAGGTATTAACATACAGGTAAATTATTCTGAAAGAGAAAGATGGTACTAATAGAATAAAGACAAATTCATACTAAAAGAGAGAGAAGAAAATGGCTTAGAAATGACAGTGAAGAGTAAGGGGTGCATAAATAGAACTAGTGGCAAAATAGATATATGGGATAAAATAACCTCTACTTAAGAGAGCTGCAGAAAAAGAAAAAGTTGAAAAACATCATCCTCAGGGGAACATTTGATTGCATTAATAATAGAGATTCACATAAAACTTGAAAGAACATTGTTAAAGTTATAAGGTATTGTGCTGGTAGCAAACCAAAAGTGCAATGAGGCAGTGTAAATGATTGTTGAAGTGGGTGAGGAGATATGATTGGTCTTTTCCATATGTCAGATTTCCACAAATATGGAACAATATTAGAAGAGAGATGTTCTTAGTTTCTTGGGTTCCTTTATGTGACTAATATTTACAGAAATGTGTGGAATTATAGCATTAGCAAATGATACTTTGTTGGTGTTGAGACTGCTGAAATGTGCTATGGCACTTACACAAGCACTCACACATACTGGAAATACTAGGTACATAGATATATTCCTGGGTTTTCCTGTCACTGTTGTATAAGTAGATATACATATACAAACACAAAATAGTAGTATTTACACATTTTATATAATGGTTATATATGTCAACAATAAATATTAATATAATCACCATTATTATTTTACTACTAATTATATTTAGATGGTTTTATATGCATATAGTTCTTTGAATTTGTTGGGAGTTCAAGAGTTATGTGCCTTATAAGAAAGAAATTAGTGCATGATATTTGATTGAGTCATACATGAATTTTACATATTTACATGTCTAATTTTCAAAATACAAAGAGAATAATTTAAAATTTACTTATAAAATGAACTTATTAAAATTATTTTGATTATATAATACTCTCCATTATAACTAATAGAAATTTTAATCTGAGGTATATTATGTGGACAATATACAAACATGCACATACTTGTCACCTCTTAGCTTATAGTTTCTACAGCTGAAATATAAACTTCATAATTCATTGCAAGTGTTCATCCAAGTATCTTAAGATTGCATTTCTCTTTAAATATAGTTTTCAGACTTATCTATCATGAAAATTATTTTAAGCACTTTCCTACTTTCTTGTGCTTTTAGCTATGGACAAAATATCTTCATGTTAAAGATGATGCTTATATGTTTCTTATATGGGAATGGTATGACAATTCAATCTCAATGAATATAGTCCTAAAACTCTCTAAATATCTTATATACCATAATTTTCTATATACTGATATAATAAAGGCAGAAAAAAACCACAATCAAACCTCAGGCTTATGAATATTTTGTGTCATATCTATGCTGTGTGTGCATATGTGTGTGAATTTCAGTGTGCATACTACTATGTAGGCCAAGGATTATAGTCAAACATTTCTTCTAGTTATTAAATAATCACATAACTATTACCAGGTATGAAGATTGATAAATATTCATGTATGATAACTGAAAGAAAGCCCATCAAAATACTAGGATCAGAAATATTTATGCAAGTTAAAGTCATATTTTTAGTGAATAAATGTACATCAAATGCAGCTTAAACTGACAAGTTATTAGTATCTTATTGTAGATAATTACCACATCTGAATATGTTGTGTTTTAATTCTTTGAGTATTGATAACACAGTGTGATATACTCCCTGAATGAAAGGCTCTGGTTTATGGGAAGTATTAATATAATACTTCCACTTTATCCATGGAGATATAGTTTACTGATGTCTAGATTCCATTATGATGATTATCACATATAGCAAAAATACTTGAAACAGATGGAAATATCACATTTTGTTTCTGCTATTCCATAAATACTGACACCACCAAATTGCATTTTATAATCATTAGAGTAAATACTAATAGACAAACTACAGAATGGGCAAAAATATTGGCATGCTATATATCCAACAAAGGGATGATTACTAGAATCTATAAATAACTCAGGAAAATCAGCAAGAAAAAAATCAAACAACCCCATTAAAAAATGGGCAAGTGACATGAACAGAAACTTTTCAAAAGAAGACAGAATAATGGCCAATAAACATAAAAAAATGCTCAACATCTCTAATTATCAGGGAAATGCAAATCAAAACCACAATGATATATCACTTAACTCCAGTGAGACTGTTTTTTATCAAAAGGTCCCAAAACAACAAATGTTGGCATGGATGTAGAGAGATAGGAATATTCATATACTGCTGGTGGGACTGCAAACTAGTATTAATACAACCTCTATGGAAAAATGTTTACCAAAAAAACTAAAAGTAGAGTTAACATTTGATTCAGCAATCCCACTACTGGGTATTCACTGTCCCTCCCAAATAAAGATAATTCTATAAAAAAGACACCTGGGAGCTGACAAGATGGTGGATGAGAACACCTGCCAGCCAGAGTGTCTCTGCAAAAAGACAGATTTTAGAAGAAAGTTAAAAGAATAAACAAGCAGACAAATTTATAGCAGATGATGGTTGGAAGAAGAGCATCTGATAACACAAGAGACTCCATGGAAAGAAGTTGCGGAGGAGAACTGGAAGGAGAAAGCCCCCCCAAGAAGCTTGGAGACCAGCGACAAGTGTAGGTGTATCAGTTAACTTTCCCCTCCCTTGCATCTCAGACTGCTGGTGGGCTCCCAGGTGGTTGGAGAGACCTGCTAACACCAGGCCAGAGACGGCTGCTGCCAGTGAGCAGTGAGCCTCTTGCAGACAAGGCATTAGTCTCCCAACTCCCTCAGGGCACCTCCCCAGGCACAGACCCAAGCCAATCAGCAGGCACCATATTGTTCCATTCTCCCCTCCTCCTTCCCTATCCGTGACTGCCGAGAGAGACAATATAGCCACCACCCAGAGGCATCTCCAGGGAATGGAACCTTTCCTTTTGGGGCCCAACAGCTGACTTAGGGGTACTCAGACTGTGAGGTCCCTACCAGCCAACCCTCCCAGGTGCAGCTGGCTTGGAGACTCCAGGAGAACAGGGCAGATCCTGAGGCAGAAAGACATCAATCCAGATTGGGCACTCCATGGATGACTTAGAACTGACACTCTTCTCCCTGGAGGTGTCAGGGATCAAATTCCGGGACCCAGACATCAGACTTGCAGACCACATCCCATAAATCCATGTATCAATTGGTCTTTATCACATTGCCAAGAGCACAGAAGGGATATTTGTGAACGAGGCTACTACAATATGTGTGCCTTCAGGGGAAGACCAGTATACTTGAGGGGCAACCCTCCTCCCATAGGAGGCCCATGTGCCCAGCCCAGGCTATGGTCTTGCGCAGGGAACCACCTGGCCCACACCACAGCCAGGGGAGACACACTGGCAAGATGTCCTGCCTGCTGGCAGAAGACCAGGAGAAGCTGCAGAGTAGGAGAGGGTGGACAGGAGTGAGGCTTGCTCCAGACTGCAGGTCTCAGACAGCCCAAGCCCCACATGCAGACTTTTCAGCTGAGTTGGTCATCGCAGCCCTTCAATGACAGCTTTGCCCAGAAGCAGATAATAAAATTTTGACCCCTGATAACAGTATTTGTGGTGCTTGAGGGCAGGTGTACCCAACCCAGCTCCAACCAGACTCACTCCCACACCTGCCCCCACTGAGGTGGAGATAAGGACACATCTGGAAGTCTCAGGGCCCCACCTACCACGTAAGGCACATGAGTGCCCCTCCAGAGGAGCAAGAGCTGGTTATAGGACCCAAAAACAACACTGTAGCCTGCTCCTCCCAGCAAGCGAAATCTACTGACAATGAGGTCATTCTGCGCACACTTTTATTGCATCTACTGACTCATTATATAGGGCGTGGTTGAATCTCACACACAAACATCACCTACTGGCTCAGAGACTAAACAAGGCATGTCATTATACAAATGAAAATATAAAGGCAAGAAGCAACAACTGATTCAGATGGGAAGGAATCAGCAAAAGAACTCTAGAAGTATGAATAATCTATTGGAAAACACATCTCCAAAGAAAAACACCAGCTCTCTAGAAATGGACATTAACCAAAGTTAGAACACTAAAATGATAGAAGCATTTCAAACAAGGATTATAAGAAAACCCAATGACAGGCAAAAAAAAAAAAAAAAAAAGTATAACAAACACAAAGAAAACACACACAAAAATCCAGAACCTGGAAGAGAAATTCACTAATGAAATTGAAATATTAAAGAAAAATCAAACAAAAAACCTGGAAATGAAAAACATATTTTTTTCATTTTCATAGTTCAGGGAACTATAAAAGACAGTGGAAAGCCTCAAGAACAGGGTAGATCAAACAGAAGGAAGAATCTCTGAGACTGAAGATAACACCTTCCAATTAAATAAATCAGTCACAGAGAGAGAGCAGAGAAATAAGAGAAAAAAAGCAAATCCTACAGGAAATGTGGGATTATGTGAAGAAACCTAACATGAGGGTTATGGGGATTCACAAAGGAGAAGGAAATATTCAAGGGTTGGTTAAGTTATTTGAAGATATAATAGACGAAAATTTTTGTGACCTTGCTAAAAATCTAGATATCGAAGTACAAGAAGGTCAAAGGAACCCAGGGAGATTCAATGCAAACAGGAAAATATCATGGCATGCAGTCATCAGACTGACCAAAATATCGACTATAGAGGCCCTTCTATGAGCTGTAAGGCAAAAAAAAGCAAGTAACATACAAACGAAAGCCATCCAAATAATACAGACTCCTCAACTCAAACCTTACAAGCAAGGAGAGACTGTGGCCCCATTCTCACTCTTCTGAAATAGAATAATGCCCACCCTAGAATCTTATTCCCTGTAAAACTAAGTTTTGTATATGAAGGATAAATAAAGACATTCTCAGATAATCAAAGACTGAGGGAATTCACCAAGAAAAGACCAGCCCTATAAAAAGTACTCAAAACAGTGTTAAACACAGATCAACACAATAAACACTAACAGATGTAAAAACCACTCAAAAGCTAAAGATCAAAGGACAGATATCACAATGGCTCAAGTGAGAAAACTAAGCAACAAAGTTTAACCCAACAGAATGAACCTATCAGTTATCTCAATAAATGTGAATGGCTTGAACTCCCCACTCAACAGACATAGTCTGGCTGAAGGGGTAAAAAAACACACAAGCGATGTATCTGCTGTCTTTAGGAAACACATCTAACCTGCAAGGATGCATTTAGACTAAAGGTAAATGGGTGAAAAACAATATTTCAAGCAAATGGAAGGCAAAAGAAGGCTGGTATGGTGGTTTTGATTTCAGATAACTTAACTTTTAAATCAACAAAATAAAAGACAAAAAAGGTCACTATATAATGGTGAAGGGTACAGTTCAACAAGAATATGTAACAATTCTAAATATATATGCACCCAACTTAGGTGCACCCGGATTCATAAAGCTAACTCTACTTGATCTACACAAATTGATAACAACACCATAATAGTTGGAGACTTCAAAATCTTGCTGACAGCACAGGACAGATCCTACAAACAGAAAATTTACAATAAAATAATAGACTTAAACATAACTCTAGAACAAATGGGCCTGACATTTATAGGATGTTCTATCCAAAAACCACTGAATATACATTCTTCTTGTCAGCTCATGGGACATTCTCTAAGATTGACTATATACTAAGACACAAAACATGCCTCAAACATTTTTTTTAAAAAATAGAAATTATACCATGTACTTTTTCAGATCAGAGTGGATTAAAATTAGAAATCAACCCTAACAGAAACTCTCATTTCTACATATAGTCAAGGAGAGTAAACAACCTTCTGCTGAATGATTACTTTATAAATGAAGACATCAATATTAAAATCAAAAGATTCTTTGAACTAAATGACAAAAGAGACATAAGTTATCAAAATCTATGGGACACAGCTAAAGCAGTCCTGAGAAGAAAATTTATTTCCATAAATGCCTATATCAAAAAGTCAGAAAAATCTCAAATAGACAACCTAATTAATCATCTCAAAGAGCTGGAAAAAGAAGAACAGACCAACCCAAAAACCAGCAGAA
The DNA here is from genome assembly GCA_008750895.1 of Mirza zaza. Classification (NCBI taxonomy): domain Eukaryota; kingdom Metazoa; phylum Chordata; class Mammalia; order Primates; family Cheirogaleidae; genus Mirza; species Mirza zaza. Next base: position 46,617 of record VSMD01067722.1, read on the forward strand.
GAGTGAAATCAATAAGCAACGGGGAAACTTTACAGAAGATTAATAGAAACAAAATGATTTTTCTTTGAAAAAATAAATAAAATTCACACGCCTTTGGCTAGACTAACAAAAAGCTAGACTAAGGACTAATAAGCTCCATCAGGAACAATAAAGGAGAAATTACAACTATTTTACCGAGATACGAGATATAATTTATGAATACTAAAAAAACATTATGCACGCAAACTGGAAAATGTGGAGGAAAGGGACAAATTCTCAGAAATGCACAGCATCCCTAGGCTGAATCAGGAAGAAATAGAATTCCTGAACAGACCAATATCAAGTACTAAAATTGAAACAGCAATAAAAAACCTTCCTAAAAAGAAAAGTCCCAGACCAGATGGTTTGACACCCGAATTTTACCACACCAACAAAAAAGTACTGGTGCCTCTCCTGCAGAAATTATTACACAACATTGAGAAGGATGTAATCCTCCCCAACACATTTTATGAAGCAAACATAACCCTGATACCAAAACCAGGAAAGGATACACAAAAAAGAAAACCACAAACCAATCCATTATGAACATAGATGCGAAAATTCTCAGCAAAATCCTAGCTGACAAAATCCGGATAGTTATCAAGAAAACAGTCCATCATGACCAAGTGGGATTCATCCCTGAGATGCAGGGATGGCTCAACATACACAAATCTATAAATGTAATCCACCATATAAACAGAAAGAAAAAGAAAGACCATATGTTCCTCTCAATAGACATAGAAAAAGTATTTCACAAAATTCAACACCCTTTTATGATAAGAACACTTAACAAAATAGGCATAGATGAGACTTACCTAAAAATGATACAAGCCATATGTGACAAACCCACAGCCAACATCATACTGAATGGGGAAAAACTGAAAGTATTCCCTCTTAGAACTGGAACAAGGCAGGTTGCCCACTATCTCCACTTCTATTCAACATAATGCTGGAAGTCCTTGATATAGCAATCAGACAAGAGAGTGGAATTGAGGGTGTCCCAATGGAAGCAGAAGAGATCAAAGTCTCACTCTTTGCTGATGATATTATATTATATCCAGAAAACCCCAAGGATTAAACCAAGAAACTCCTGGAATTGATAAATGAATTTGGTAAATTGTCAGGATTCAAAATCAATACACACAAATCAGAGGCATTCCTATATGCCAATAACAGTCAAACTGAGAACCAAATCAAAGACTTGATTCACATCACAATAGCAACAAAATAAAAAAGCACCTGGGAATATATTAAACTAAGGAGGTAAAAGACCTCTACAAGGAGAACTATGAAACACTGAGGAAGGAAATAGCAGAGGACATAAACAAATGGAAATCCATACCATGCCTCATGGGTCAGCAGAATCAACATTTTAAACTGTCTATACTACCCAAAGTGATCTATGGAGTCAATGAAATCTTTATTAAAATGCCATCATCATTTTCCACAGATATAGAAAAAATAATTTTACACTTCATATGAAATCAGAGAAGACCCTGTATAGCATAATCAATCTTAGGCAATAAAAACAAAATGCAAGGTATTAATTCACCAGACTTCAAACTATACTACAAGGCTATAGTAACTAAAACATCCTGTGAATGGCACAAGAATAGGGACAATGACCAGTGGAACAGAACAGAGAACCCATATACAAACCATCCTCATATAGCCAACTAATCTTTGACAAAGCAGACAAAAACATACACTGGAGAAAATAATCCTTATTCAATAAATGGTGCTGGGAAAACTGGACAGCCACATATAGAAGACTGAAACAGGATCCACATCTTTCACCTCCCACAAAAATCAACTCATTGGGTAACGGACTTAAACCTAACGATGTGAAACTATTAGAATTCTAGAGGAAAACATTTGAAATACTCTTCTAGACATTGGCTTAGGCAAAGAATTTATGAAGAAGGCACCAAAGGCAATCATAGTAACAAATACATAAAATGGGACCTTATCAAATGTAAAAGCTTCTTTATAGTCAAAGGAACTGCTACAAGAGCAAACAGACAACCTACAGAATGGGAGAAAATATTCCAAAGCTACACATCTGATAAAGGGCTGATAACTAGAATCTATTTAGAACTCATGAAAATCAGCAAGAAAAAAATCAAACAACCCTATCATAAAGTGGGCAAAGGACATGAACAGAAACTTTTAAAAAGAACACAGAATAAAGGCCAACAAACATATGAAAAAATGCTCAGCATCTCTAATCATCAGGGAAATGCAAATCAAACCCACAATGGGATATCACTTATCTCCAGTGAGAATGGCCTTTATCAAAAAGTCCCAAAACAACAAATGTTGGCATGGATACGGAGAGAGAGGAACACTCTTACACTGCCGATGGGACTGAAAACTGGTTCAGCTTCTGTGAAAAGCAATATGTAAATATTTTAAAGAGATACAAGTAGATCTACCATTTGATCCATAAATCCCATTACTGGGCATCTACATAAAATAACAAAAGACAATCTATAAAAATGACATCTGCACTAGAATGTTTATAGCAGTACTATTCTCAATTGCAAGGATGTGGAAACAACCCAAGGCCCCGTCAATACATGAGTGGATTAATAAAATGTGGTATATGTACACCATGGAGTACTATTCTGCTGTAAGAAACAATGGTGACATAGCATCTCTTGTATTTTCCTGGATATAGCTGGAACTCATTCTTCTAAGTGAAGTATCCCAAGAATGGAAAACTAAGCAGCACATGTATTTACCAGCAAATTGATATTAACTGATCAACACCTAAGTGCACATATTGGTATAATATTTATCTGGCATTGGGAAGATGGGAGGGAGGAGGAGGGGATGAGTATATACATATATACTGAGTGCCATGCACACCATCTGTGGGATGAACACATTTGAAGCTCTGACTCCGGGGTGGAAGAGTGGAAAGGCAACATAAGTAACCTAAACATTTATATCCCCATAATATACTGGGAAAAAAGTAAAAATATATAAATAAATACATAAATATCCTTTTGTCATTAAAAAAATACACCTGCACTCGAATGTTACAGCAACACAATTCACAATTACAAAGATGGGGAAACAACCTAAGTGCCCTCAATCCATGAGTGGATTAATAAAGTGTAGTATAATATGTATACCATGTAGTACTACTCAGCCACAAAAAATGGTGAACTATTAATTCCTCTTTTATTATACTTGATGGAGCTGGAGCCCATCCTTCTAAGTTAAGCATCACAAAAATGGAATAAACAGCACCACATGTACTCACCATTAAATTGGCACTAACTGATCAACACTACGTGCACATTTGGAAGTAACATTCATAGGGTATTGGGCAGGTTGGAGGAGGGAGGTGGGGAGGTGGGGAGTTGGGGAGGAGTAAATTCACACCTAACGGGTGCAGTGAGTGCTGTCTGGTAGATGGGCATACTTGTATCTCTGACTTAAGCAGTGCAATGGCAATATGTGTAACCAAAGCGTTTCTACTTCTGTAATATTCTGATATTTTAAAAAGGGGGTGGGGGTTCTTATGGTTTAATATTTCTTAATTTAAGTAAATTCTAAGAAATCTCTGTTAAAGTTTAATTTGTATGGATAATTTTGAAGGCATCTTTTAGAAATATATGTCCCTTGCATTTGCCATTTAATTTAAATTAATATATGAAGATTAAAAAATATATCATTCTACTGCAAAATTCCATTAAGCAAAAATTCTAGAAAATTCAAAAAACATGCCAAGAGTATGTTAAAATATGGAAATGTTAAAACCAAAAATTAAAACCCTCTGTGGTGTAAATATTACTTGACTATGAATTTTATCATTCGACTTTACAGCCACTTACATCCCGTATTGATTCTTTCTACCAAAATTATTTGTCACTCCAACACATTCGTTGAGGCTTTGCCAAGTGTCTCAGAATTTCTTCTCTATTCCAACTTTGAGGATATTTTACTGTTCAAGTCATTGGTTTATTTAATTCTCTAGTCTCACATTTTCTTTGCCTCCTATATTATGGTGACTTTTATTTTCATTTCAACTTTTATTCTTTGAAGCACCATGGTACATTGCTATTATTTGAATTCTGTGGGCTCTCATGTTAAATCCTAATAGTTTATTCTCTGGCTATATATATATCTTTCATTATTTCCATTCATCCCATTTTCTGTTTCTTTATACAGTTCTTTTATAAATAGGGTGAAGCTATCAATAATTTTTATTTTATCCTAAACTATTCTTTTATCCTTAGCTATTTTTCCCTTAAGTTTTTAACTCAATAAAAAAATAACTGCAATTTTCTCTCCTATAGAAAGCATTGTCATAATAAATTTCCACAAATTAAGTGGCTTAAATCATACAAATTTAGTATCTCACAGTTCTATAGATCAGAAATTGAGTAGGGTCACCAGTTTCTCTGCTATAGGTCCCACAAAGCTGAGATCTTATTAAGAGAGCCTGGGGCAAAATCTGCTTCCAGGCTTATTTGGGTCATTAGCAGAATTTAGTTTCATGTGGTTGTAAGACTCAGGTCCCTGGTTCCTTGCTGGCTGTTGACAGGGGTTATTCTCAGTTTCCAGATTCAGCAGCATTGTTTGGCTCATGTTGCTCTAACATCATAGTCAAAGCCAGCAATGGCAAGTCAAGTCCTCATACTTCAAATCTTTATGACCCTCCTTTCTGCCTCATTCACATCTCTCCTGCTTCTTTTTCTGCTCCATCTTTCTGAGTGAGTGTACCTGGACTCTGTAGGTGAAATTGCAGTGTGTACTCTGAGGTCTATTATTAATACTTCAGGAGAACTAAAATGGAGAACACATGGACCAACACTCAGATTCCATTTTTTACCTGTTTGATTTGAAAAAAAAATGACAATTTATTCTGATAGCTTGATTATGGGAAAAATCATTCTCTTTTATTACTGGGGGTAATATAAAAAGGAATCCAAAACTCACATAAAAATCCACTTGGCAATATCTTGAAAAATGTCTATATGTTTGACTTTTGAGCCAGCAATCCCAATTATAGGATCATTTCAAATGATACACTGGCAAAAATACAAAATGACATATATCTTCTTTGTAAAAGAAAAAAAAAAGACTATTTCGGTCTCTAAGTGTATAGTTATTCTTTACACATAGTATCTAGCATTCATAAATTTTAAAACACAGCAAAATAATAACAGCAAGACAAGACGTGCAAGGACGCAGGAAAACATGACCGATAATCAATGCAATAAGTCAATACTAGCTGATCACAAATAATCCATATATTGGACAAGAAAACAAGGACTTTAACTATTATAAATAATTTAAAATTGGTTAAGGATTAGAGATAAAGATAAACAAAATGGAAGAAAAGAGAGAAAAATTCAGTAGAGAGAAGGGAGTTGTTTTGAAACAAAAACCAAAGTCGATTCTAAATCTAAAAAGTGTAAAAGTTAAATAGATAAAATGAAACATTGAAAAAAGCAAATTATTTAGACTGAAAGGAAATTATTCCAAATGACAGTGAAGACAAAACTCATAGAAAGAGATGACAAGTAAGAGAAATGGTAAATATGTGGGTTAATATAAACATTATTGTGTTTTGATACATTTAAATACAAACATAAGGATATATTTTGGAGTTTACAAAGTATTTTCAAGGAGAATGCAAGAGATGGAAAAGAATTAAATTGGATTTTGTAGTGTTAAATTTCTCATATTTTATGGAAAGTGGTAATCCAAAATGAAGTTGAGATGTACTGATGCAAGTTTAGAAGATGGCAAACGAGAAATACCACCAGACAGAGTGTCTCTAGAGAAAAGACAGATTCTAGGAGAAATTAGAAGAAAGAAGCAAGCAGATGAGCATACATTGGAGGAGGGTCAGAAGGAGGGTTACCTGAGACCACGGGAGATGTCACAGGAGGAGATTGTGGAAGAGAATTGGAAGCAGAGACCTCCCGAGTTGCCTGGAGACCAGTGGCAATGGTAGGTGGATCAGTTAACTTTTCTCTCCTTTGCATCTCGGACTACTGGTGGACTCCCCAGTGGTTGGAGAGACTTGCAGACACCAGCTCAGAGACAGCCACTGCCAGTGAGCAGTAAGCCTGTAGCAGATGAGGCACCAGGCTTCCAACTCCCTTGGGGCACCTCCTGTGCACAGACCCAAGCCCCGCAGCAGGTGCCATATTGCCTCATTCTCCCCTCCCCCGTCCCTATCTGCAGCTGCTGAGAGACAGAATATGGCCACCAGCCAGAGGCACCTCCAGGGAATGGGACCTTGCCCTTTGGGGCACTACAGATAACTGAGGGGAACTCAGACAGTGAGCTCGCTACCTGCCAGCCCTCCCAGGTGCTGCTGGCCTAGTGATCCCAGGAGGACGGTGCAGACCCTGAGACTGAGAGACATCAACCCAGCTTGAGCTCCCCGTGGGTGAATTAGGATTGGAACTCCTTCTCTCTGGTGGGGTTAGGGATTGAACTCCGGGGCCCAGAGGTTAGACCTGCAGACCAGATCTCGTGCACCCAGGTCTCACATTGCTTGGGGCACAGAAGGGATATACATGAACAGCCTACTGAGATGTATGTGTCTTCAGGGGCAGATCAGCATCTTTCAGTGCAGCCTTCCTCCCAAAGGGGGGCTGTGCACCCAGCCTAGGCAGTGATCCTGCACAGGGAACCTCCTGGCCAGCATCACAGCCAGGGGAGTCCCAGTGGCATGAGGTCTGGCCTGCCGGCTGAGATCCAGGAGGAGGCACAGAGTTGAGGAGGGTGGAAAGGAGCGAGGCCTGCTCCAGACTGTGGGTCTCAGACGGCCCTACCCCCACGTGCAGACTTTCTGAGTGGGGCCATTCCAGCCCCTCCCTGACAGCTTTTCCCGGAAGCAGAGAACAGAACTTTGACCCCTGTTAACAGCATTGTGGTGCCTGAGGGTAGGCTTACACAACCCAGCTCTGCCCAGACTCACTCCCAGACCAGCCCTCACTGAGGTGGAGAAAAGGACACACCTGGAAGTCCCACCCTGAAAGGCCCCACCAACAACCTGAGGCACTAGAGTGCCTCTCCAGAGGAACAAGAACTGGATACAAGACCCAAAAGCAACAATGTAGCCTGTTCCTCCAAGCAAGCACCACCTACTGACAGAGAGGTCATTCTGCATACCCTGTAAGTGAACCTACTGACTCATCATACAGGCTGTGGTAGAATCTCACCCACAAACACCACCGAGCAGCTCAGAGACTAAATAGGGTGTGTCAAAACCCAAACGAAATACCTAAAGGCAAGAAGCAACAACTGATGCAGATGGGAAAAAATCAGTGAAGGAACTCCAGAAATATGAAGAACCAAAAGGAAAGCACACTCCCAAAGAGGAGCACCAGCCCCTTAGAAATAGAAACCAGCAAAAATCAGACCACTAAAATGACAGAAGAGGAATTTCAAATATGGATAGTAAGAAAAATCAAAGACTTGCAAGAACAACTGGATAACCAACACAAACAAAACACAAAAAGACTCCAGGACCTGGAATAAAAATTCACGAAGGAAATTGAAACAATGAAGAAGAGTATAACTGAACTCCTGGAAATGAAAAATCAATTCAGGGAACTACAAAACACAATGGAAAGCCTCAAGAACAGGGTAGATCAAACAGAAGAAAGAATCTCAGAGATTAAAGATAACACCTTCCAATTAAATAAATCAGTCACAAAGATAAAACACAGAAACAATAGAAAAGAGCAAAGCCTACAAGAGATGAAGGATTATATGAAGAAACCAAATGTGAGGGTCATAGGGTTACCAGAAGGGGAAGAAGAAAACACTCAAGGGTTGGACAAGATATTTGAAGATATCATAGAGGAAAATTTCCCAGGCCTTGCTAAAAATCTCCAAATACAAGTTCAAGAATCTCAAAGGACCCCTGGGAGATTCAATGCAAACAGGAAGCCATCACGACATACAGTCATCAGACTGACCAAAATATCAACTAAAGAGGCCCTTCTAAGATCTGTAAGATGAAAGAACCAAGTAACATACAAAGGAAAGCCAATCTGAATAATGCCAGACTTCTATACTGAAACTTTACAGGCAAGGAGAGACTGGGGCCCAATTCTCGCTCTTCTGAAACAGAACAATGCCCAGCCTAGAGTCTTATTCCCTGTAAAACTAAGTTTTTTGTATGAAGGATAAATAAAGACATTCTCAGATAAGCAAAGAATGAGCGAATTCAAGAAGACAAGACCAGCCCTACAAGAAGTACTCAAAACAGTGTTACCCACGGATCAGCACAATAAACACTCATGAATGTAAATCTACTCAAAGCTAAAGATCAAAGCCCAGATACCACAATGGCTCAAGAGAGAAAACAAAACAACAATGTTCAACCCAACATAATGAACAGAAATCTGCCCCACCTACCAGTTATCTCAATAAATATGAATGGCTTGAACTCCCCACTCAAGAGACATAGGCTGGCTGAATGGATAAGAAAACACAAGCCAAGTATCTGCTGCCTTCAGGAAACACATCTAAGCAGCAAGGATGCAGTTAGACTAAAGACAAAGGCATGGAGAACAATATTTCAAGCAAACGGAAGCCAAAATAAACTTGGCATGATGGTGCTCACTACAGGTAACTTCAATTTTAAATCAACAAAAGTAATAAAAAGCAAAGAAGGTCACCATATAATGGTGAAGGGTACAGTTCAACAAGAAGACATAACAATTCTAAATATATATGCACCCAAACTTGGTGCACCCGGATTCATAAAGCAAACTCTACTCGATCTAAACAAATGGATAAACAACAACACCATAATAGTTGGAGACTTTAACACCCCACTGACAGCATAGGACAGATCCTCCAAACAGAAAATGAACAAAGAAATAATGGACTTAAACAGAACTCTAGAACAAATGGGACCGACTGACATTTACAGGACATTCTACCCCAAAACCACTTCTTATCAGCTCATGGGTCATTCTCTACGATTGAACATATCCTAGGACACAATCACGTCTAAAACAATTTAAAAAAATATAAATTATACCATATATCTTTTTAGACCACAATAGAATAAATGTAGAAATCAATCCTAACTGGAGTTCTCATTTCTACACAAAGTCAAGGAAACTAAGCAACCTTCTGCTCAATGATCACTTCATAAATGAGGAAATCAAGATGGAAATCAAAAGATTCTTTGAACTAAATGACAAAGGAGACACAAGTTACCAAAACCTGTGGGATACAGCTAAAGCAGTCCTGAGAGGAAAGTTTATTTCCATAAATGCCTATATTTATATAGGTGAAAAATTACAAATAGACAACCTAATGAATAGTCTCAAAGAGCTGATAAAGAAGAACATAACAACCCCCAAACAAGCAGAAGAAGTGAAATCATTAACATCAAATCAGAACTAAACAAAATTGACAACAGGGAAACTGTATGGAAGATTAATAAAACAAAAAGTTGGTTCTTTGAAAAAATAAACAAAATTCACACACCATTGACTAGATTAATGAAAAGCAGAAAAGAAAAATCTCTACTAAGCTCCATGATGAACAATAAAGGAGAAATTTCAACTGATGCCATGGAGATACAAGATAGAATTTATGAATACTACAAAAATCTCTATGCACACAAACTGGAAAATGTGGAGGAAATGGACAATTTTTTTAGAAACACACAGCCTCCTTAGGGTCAACCTGGAAGAAATAGATTCCTGAACCTACCAATATCAAGTACTGAAATTTAAACAGCAATAAAAACCTTCCTAAAAAGAAAAGTCCTGGACCAGATGGTTTAACATCTGAATTTTACCACACCTACAAAGAAGAATTAGTGCCAGTCCTGCAGAAATTATTCCACAACATTGAGTAGGATGGAATCTTCCCCAAGACATTTTGTGAAGTGAATATAACCCTGATACCAAAACCAGGAAAGGATACAACAAAAAAAGAAAACTACAGACCAATACCCATTATGAATATAGATGTAAAAATTCTCAACAAAATCCTAGCCAATCGAATCCAGGTGCTTGTCAAGAAAGTAATCCATCAAAACCAAGTGGGATTCATCCCAGGAATGCAGGGATGGTTCAACATACGCAAATCTATAAATATAATTCACCATATAAATAGAGATCATATGATCCTCTCAATAGATGCAGAAAAAGTATTTTACACAATTCAACACCTTTTTATAATAAGAACGCTCAACAAAATAGGCATAGATGGGGCTTACCTAACAATGATACAAGCCATATATGACAAACACACAGCCAATATCATACTGAATGGGGAAAAATTGAAAGCATTCCCACTTAGAACTGGAACTAGACAAGGTTGCCCATTATCTCCATATTTATTCAACATAGTGCTGGAATTCCTTGCTATAGCAATCAGACAGGAGAGCGGAATTAAGGGAATCCAAATGGGATCAAAAGAGATCAAACTCTCACTCTTTGCTGATGACATGATATTATACCTAGAAAACCCCAAGGATTCAACCAAGAGACCACTTGAACTGGTAAATGAATTTGGTAAAGTCTCAGGATACAATATCAATACACACAAATCAGAGGCATTCATATACACCAACAACAGTAAAAGTGACAACCAAATCAAAGACTCAATTCCCTTCAAAATAGCAACAAAGAAAATAAAGTACCTAGGAATATATTTAACTAAGGAGGTAAAAGACCTCTACAGGGAGAACTATGAAATACTGAAGAAGGAAATAGCAGAGGATGTAAACAGGCGGAAGAATATACCATGCTCATGGGTCAGCAAAATCAACATTGTTAAAATATCTATACTGCCCAAAGTGACCTACAGAGTCAATACAATCCCTATTAAAATACCATCATCATTTTTCACAGATATAGAAAAAATAGTTTTACGCTTTGTATGGACCAGAGAAGACCCCATATAGCAAAATCAATCCTAGGCAATAAAAACAAAATAGGAGGTATCAATTTACCAGATTTAAAACTATACTACAAGGCTATAGTAATTAAAACATCTTGTGACTGGCACAAGAACCGGGACATTGACCAGTGGAACAGAACAGAGAACCCAGATATAAACTATCCTCATATAGCCAACTAATCTTTGACAAAGCAGACAAAAACATACACTGGGGAAAAGAATCCTTATTCAATAAATGATGCTGGGAAAACTGGGTAGCCACATGCAGAAGACTGAAACAAGACCCACACTTTTCACCTCTCACAAAAATCAACTCACACTGGGTAACAGACCTGAACATGATGTGTGAAACTATTAGAATTCTAGAGGAAAACATTGGAAATACTCTTCTAGACATTGGCCCAGGCAAACAATTATGAAGAATGCCCCAAAGACAATCACAGCAGCAACAAAAATAAATAAATGGGACCTGATCACACTAAAAAGCTTCTGCACAGCCAGTGAAACTCTCAAGCGAGCAAACAGACAACCCACAGAATTGGAGAAAATGTTTGCAAGCTACACATCCAATAAAGGGCTGATAACTAGAATTTATTTAGAACTCATGAAAATCAGCAAGAAAAAAATCAGGCAACCCTATCAAAAAGTGGGCAAAGGACATGAACAGAAACTTTTTTAAAAGAACATAGAATAAAGGCCAACAAACATATGAAAAAATGCTCAACATCTCTAATCAGCAGGGAAATGCAAATCAAAGCTGCAATGAGATATTACTTATTTCCAGTAAGAATGGCCTTTATCAAGAAGTCCCCAAACAATAAATGTTGGCATGGATGCAGAGAGATAGGAACACTCATACACTGCTGGTGGGACTGCAAACTGGTTCAGCTTCTGTGGAAAGCAATATAGAGATACCTTAAAGTGATACACGTAGATCTAACATTTGCTCCAGCAATTCCACTACTGGGCATTTGCCCAAAAGATCAAATGACACTCTCCAAAGTGACACCTGCACTCGAATGTTTATAGCAGCACAATTCACAATCACAGAGGTGTGGATACAACCCAGGTGCCCATTAATACATGAATGGATTAATAAAATGTGATATATGTTTACCATGGAGTACTATTCAGCTTTAAGAAACAATGGTGATATAGCACCTCTTGTATTTTCCTGGATAGAGCTGGAAGCCATTCTAGTAAGTAAAGTATCTCAAGAATGGAACTATAAGCACCATATGTACTCACCAGCAAATTGCTATTATTGGATCAACACTTAAGTGGACATATAGGAATATCATTTATTGGGTGTTGGTCAGGTGTAAGGGGGGGCATGGGCAATATGCATAACCTCAACATGTGTACCCCCATAATATGCTGAAATTAAATAAATAAATAAATAAATAAATAAAAAACAAAAATGATGTTGTCTCAGGACCTAGAGGGCTCCTGTCTTGAGTCACTAGCTTCAACTTTGTGACTCTGAGAAAACACGGGCCTTAACATGGAGGCAGATGCTGCCAACATTGTTTCACATAAAGCTCATCTATGTCCATTTGGCATATAGAAATTTCCTTGTCTCATTTTTAAAAAAACTGATACCCATATTGAATGATAAAGGAAGATTTGTGAAGTGTTATATGGATGCAAATTGAGAAAGTTTGAACTTTTAAGTTTCATCAGTTTTTCTCATGTTTATGCTAATATTTTTAAGAATGCAGATGAAATCCAAATATATGAATTCTAATTGCAATGAAAATAATAAATATTTATTAGCATCATTACATACTAGATAACAAAATGTAGTCTCATCAGTTATTTAGATATATTATCTCATGAATGTTTAAAAGAACCCAATGAGACAGAATTTACTCTTAATTTCATTAAACAGAAAATTTAACTAAAAAGTAAAAATATTAAGGAATTAAGTTACATTCATAGCTGGTAATGGGTAGAGCTGGATTAGAAATTAGGTTAATCTAACCAGCAGCCTTTGCTAAAGTGTTCTAACTGTTTCTTTCCTGTGATCCAGCACAGCAGCACTTCAGTTTTGGGTGAGGGAGTATAACTGGTACCTTGAGAGTCTGTGTAAGATATAATAATTATTAATGAAAATATGTTTAAGTTTAGAGCAAAGAATATATACAAGTTATCACTAGGTTGTATACTACCATATGAACTATGAATTAAACCTAGCCACAGGGACATGCTCAGAAAGAAAGGAAACATAGAATGAACAAATACACAGAAATTATATCAGTCTATAATCCAAAGCAGGGGTCCTCAAACTTTTTAAACAGAGGGCCACGTTCACTGTCTCTCAGACTGTTGGAGGGCTGGACTATAGTTTTAAAAAACTGTGAACAAATTCCTATGCACACTGCACATATCTTATTTTGAAGTAAAAAAACCAAACAGGTAAAAACACCCGCATGTGGCCCATGGGCCATGGTTTGAGGTTGCCTGATCCAAAGTACTGGAAAAGTAGAAAGGCTAATGGTCATTTTTTTGCCAGTTGCTCTATAGACTAGCACAGTCCTGGGCACTATTGGGAATTCATATGAAGTATTTCAATTCCAGGGAGCACAGATTCCAAGAACCAGACAAAAGAGCAAAAACCAAAGAATTTAAATACTTGGAATTAGATTTTGTAATCACACTGACTTGGGTATGAATTCTAGTATAATTCTTACTATGTGACTTTCAGAAAGTTGCATAAAATTTGACCCACACTTTTTCATTCATGAAGTAGATATAATATCTCTTAATTCACAGGGATATGATAAAGCACTCTGTTTTACATAAGAGGTACTTTAACAATATTAACCCCCAGCTTTAGGCTATGTGCTGGTGTTTTATCTCCATCCATTCTGGAGTGAGTAATTAACATGGGTGCACTTAGACTGTTTAAACATTATGTGCTCAACTCAACCCTTTATCCAATGATTCTATATTGCTCTCCTATTGAGTAAGTCACCACTAAGAATAGTAATTACCATTTCTTTTTTATACAAAGATGATATTCTCTGTACACCTGAAAAAACAGTTTGCTTCTGGCAAACTGCAAATGAAACACCTGCTTGCAAAATACATATGGGAAGTCTGCAACGGCTCATATGCTGGCAGCACATTTTGCCTGGCAGGTTTTTTTTTTTTTTTAGGTGTAATGAATTGGGAAAATGTGTCTTTTACAGAAACATAATGAATTTCCATAGCACAAGTAAGTAGAAAAAATATGAGGAAACATTTTTACGCCTGTGTTTGTTTGATTCTAGTCAAAGCAAGAAACTGATGTGTGTTTGGGAGAAAAAGTAGAAACACTGGTTGAGAGAATATAAATGAATATATGCTTAGTTTCAAATCCCAAAAATTTTACAGCAAGTTTTGAATAATTAAAAAAATCCCTCAGGGACACTAAATGAATTCCAGACAGTGTCCCCCTATTAAACATTTCCTTGGTGAATATTTTTTAGATAATTCCCCAAACTTTTAACAGATGAGCTTCTAATCTGTGATACTTAATGAAACTCTAATGTGGTTTTGTGTCGAGTTAGAAATGTGAATCCATACAGGAAAGAATGTGATAGGAATAAATAATTTAACTTCTGAACTAGATTTATTTAATGTATTCAAACGTAGACACAATTACATTATTCTTACTAAAGATTCTTATTAATGATTCATTGGAAACTGTGGTAGTTCCCACACAAAATGTGTGCATTAGAATCAGACACACTTGGCCAAGCTCATTAGATGTTTTCAATTTGACAAGGTTCTTTCCTTTCCCAAGCCTCAATCCCTTCATTATTATAAGAGTGATTACACTTACATGATAGTGTGTATATATGTGTATGTATACATGTGTAAGGATAGGAAAATATGTTTTAATATGAATCAATGCATACATAATATACTTAATAAGTGACAACCATTACTTTAATGAATTGAATAAATGTTGCTGATATTAAACCTGGAGATTCAACTTAGAATAAAAACAATGTTAGATAACTATCTTGAATAATAAACTTAATAACAACTGACTTTCTAGAAAACCCTCTTTTATTTCACTTTCAACTATTTTTACTATTTATCTTTTAATCATTGAAGAAAGTACTATGTGCAAACTGATGTGAGGAATACAAGGTTTGCATAAGACATATTCTCAAGCAAATTATATTCTTGCTGAAAAGACAAGAATTGCACCCATCAAAAAATCAAATAGCAAGATGATATAATAAAATGTTAATTGTTTGAAATAGAAAATGATCTCAAAGTGATCCAGAGATTGGTGAAATCCACATGATCCAGAGTAACCAGGGAGGGCTACTTTCAGTCAAAACTCAAATATTTGTAATTTATTAGGGTATTTTTTTTATTGGCTTCTCTTTCCTCTTTGCTTGCTGTTTTTTGTAAAAATGAATTTGTTTTAAAGATAAGAAATAGACTCTTAGAACACTACATAAATATGTTACTGATCTTGAAATGATTGTATGTGATTACTGATGAAACAACTCAACTAAATAATGTGATCTTATTAGAAAGAGGCAATTTTCACAGCATGATTGTAATCAAAGAGACATTTATGGATCCCAGTAGTTGATACATCCTAATGAAAGAGTTACAGTATATAACAGTATGTCACTTATAGAGAATTAAGTCTCTCAGTAGAATGATATTGGGAATTTGGGTGAGGGAATTCCAACTCTGTAGGACTGTCCTTGTGTTGCAGGTCTTTAGCATCCCTGATATACACTCAGTGATGGCAGACATGTGCTCCACCATGTACACACCCCAACTCACCCAAGAAGATTCCAGTCACCTACATATGACCCAGAGATATATGAGAAATTTCTCCACATGCATGTTGAGGACAGTCTTAAATACACATGCATACATACACAAAAAATGTTGGTTATTTTATATAAAATTATCTTTCAGATTTGTTGTTTTCAGTCTACATTCTAATCCATTATCTGTGGCCACATTTCCCCCTTCATAACATCCAAATATTTTTAAACATTCCAAACAGTCTGCAACGATTCATCAAAATGCCTAATCTGAACTATTGCTATCTCTTATTGTTAGGCTTATTTATAATACTCCAAGACAATATTATTTTAATCTCTGTATTTTAACACAGACAAAGTCATTTAAAGAGTATAGTTCATACGGTGTTTCTTATTTAATTTTCATAAATTACTTTTCCTTTAACACTCATAGTAGTATGGTTTTTATTTTGTGAGCTCATGATCAGTAAGGTTTTTGTTTATTTTGTGACTTTGATATTTTTTAATCTCTGAGAATATTATGTATTTTGGTGTATAGAAGTTTTCTGTCATTGTTTGTTTGTTTTTTACATACACCTGCTAAATCTGTGAGAAATTTTAACGGGAAAGGATGAATTTTTGTGTTAATTTCTTATATTGAGTACTTTCAACAAGCAAGTAGTAGCCTTTAAGACTCTGCATTTTGGTATTCCCCCTTTAGAGTGTTCTGAAGATAATCAGATAAGTTGCTTCCTTGAGAAGCTGTTTTAGGATCCTGTCTTTATAAAGTATATTCACCTCAGCTTTGTAAAACTTATGGGAATAAGATATGGTTTCCCTTTTCTAAGAACTAAATACATATTGAAAGTCTTGGCAGTTATCTTTGCCTAAAAATGTAGAGTTGTATTCTATCACACTGAGACACATTTCTTTAAGATGATCATAACTTATGACAAATTATAGGCTTTTATGAACTAAAAATTAAGAGTTAAGTTTGAGTTGAATGTTCAATGGTTAATGTGGCATCAGATATATTTTATATGTCATTGAGGCTGTTGACCTCATGTGAAATGTTTTTCTATTATTAACCTTATTGTAGAAATTCCTCTTCTTAGCTTTGTCAATATAATAAAAATAATAGAGAGGACTTCTGCTTCCACTTAGAGTGTTTAGGAATGTTAAAAAAAATCCACTCTCTGTTTCAATCTTCTACATGTGGCTATCCAATTTTCCTAGCACCATTTATTGAACAGGGACTCTTTTCCCCAGTGTATATTTTTGTCTGCTTTGTTAAATAGATGGCTGTATGAGGATGGTTTTATATTTGGTTTCTCAGTCCTATTCCATTGGTTTACGTGTCTGTTCTTATGCCAGTACCATGTGGTTTTGGTTAACAAACACTACATATACTCACCATTAAATTAGTGCTAATCGATCCAAATTTATGTGCACATATGTAAGTAACATTCATCAGGTGTCAGGTAGGTGGGTGGGCTGAGAAGCGGGTGAGTAAACTCACATCTAATGTATGCCATGTAGGTTGTCTGGGGGATGAGCATGCTTGCAGCTCTGACTTGGGTGGTGCAAAGGCAATTTATGTAACCAAAGCATTTGTACCCCCATAATATTCTGAAATTTAAAGAAGTCTAGTTCTAAAAAAAATATTTTGTCTTCTAATAACCAATCCAAATGACAATCAGCTGATGAATGGATTAAAAAATATGATATATGCATACAATGCAATAATATTTGGCAGTAAAAATCATGAAGTACTGATAGATGCTACAACATGGCTAAAGTAAAAAAAACATGCAAAGTGAAAGAAGCCAGACGCAAAAGAATACTTTCTTTATAATTGTGTTTTTATGAAATTTTCTGAAAAAGCAATTCAATAAAGACATAAAGTAGATTAGTTGTTGGAGGAAGAAGTGGGAATGGTAAATAACTACAAATGGGCATGATGTTTCTTTTTGAAGTGAGGGAAATAGTCTATAACCATTTGTGGGAATGATTGCACAATTCTGTACAAATACTTTATATGAATATCATCACATGTAATATGTTATTAACACCATTATTTTTAAAGAAAAAATAAAAATGACAAATAAAAACCCTCCACTCACATAACAAAAGGAAAATAAAGAAAAAATACACATATAAAATATATGCATGCATTTTTATGTGGCTAATTTAAAAAGTAAATTATAATCTGAATTTCAAAACCTCTCATATGAAAGCAAAGAGCCACATCAGCTTCTATTCCAGGGGAAGTGCTTTCTCTGGACATAAAGAGCAGAAGAAAGGTCCTGCTGCAGAATGAGAAACTTTGCACTGATGAGAAGGCATATGAGCTTTTTTAGGACATGGTAGAGAGATAGGTTGGAATCTGGAAGAGTTCAAGAGACACAAATAAATCATTTGTTGTGACAACCCACCCCTCACACTACCACCCCCACACAAAATTTCTCACAAAGCAGCAGTGGAGGAGGAGCTGGAAGGCACCTGTGACCATGGGATATGAGCTCTGCTACAGTTTAATACAAAGATGAATCGTATTAAACACAGGGGTCCAAACCAGCTCAGCTCAAAAACTGACAAATTAAAATAGCTAAAGTCCTCAAAAGTGGCATCCCAGAAAGTGTAGAATTGGACTAACAATAGATATGTTTATTTTAACTAAAGTTGAAGCATAGCCCCAGCTTAACTCCACTTCAAGTGGAATCAAAGTGATCAGAACCTCAAACTAGCTGCCAAAGAGAGGAAAGGCCCATGCCCTCTGTAATAAACAAGAACAAAATAGTTATTAATTTAGTTTTCATTTTATACAATATATGAAATTTTTTAAAAGTATACAAAGAAATAGGAAAACGTGATACATACTCAAAACAAAACAATCAATAGAAGAAGATATAAAGATGACTGAGATATTTCAATCAGAAAGTGAAGACAAATGAATACTTAAATATGCTAACAAAATAACTAGAGAAGATGGATATAAAAGGTGAAGGAATGAGAAGTTTCAGGAGATAAATGAACCCCTAAAAAATTTTACTACTGAAAAACAAAGCAGTTCAAATCATAAATTTACTGCCTAGACTTAGAAATACATTATATATTATAAAAATTAGAAACAATTTAAATAAATATTAATGGAAATTATTCAATATATACCACAAAAGAAAAAAAATTAAAAAGCAAAGTATCAGTCACTTATAGGGCACTCTCAAGTGGTAAAACATAAATGGAGTTTAGAATAAGTGCAAAGAGAGCAAGGAATAAAAAGCTTATTGGAAGATATGATAGAGGAAAACTTTACAAATTTGTCTAAAAACAACAGTCCACATATACAAGGTCAGCTCATTGAACCAAAAACATAAAAACTATCAAGAAAAACCGAGAAATATCATAGAAAAACTTCTGAAAACCCACACCAAAATAATTTTACAAAGCCAGAGGAAAAACATACATTTTAAATTTATAAGCATAATAATAAAATTATCATTGACTTCTCATCAAAGACAAGCCAAAGATAAAGCACTACACTGGGAGATCAAAGCAGAAGGATCGCTTGAGGCCAGGGAATCAAGATCACCCTGGGCAACAGAGAAAGACCCTATTTCGGCAAAAAAATAAAAATTAAAAATTAGCCATGTGTGGTGGCTTATGCCTGTAGTATATGCTACTGGGAAGCCTGAGGTGAGAGGATTGCTTGAGTCCAGGAGTTCAAGGTTTCAGTGAGCTATGTTCACATCACTATACTCTAGCCTGGGAAACAGAGTGAGACCCTGTCTAAGAAAAAAAAAAAGAAATACATACACACAATTGTTATTTTTGAGGAATTTCCATACTGTTTTGCACAGAATTTTTGAACTAGTTTAAATCAAATGTGAATGATAAAGGAACACTTTTTCCAGGAGACTATTTGCAAATAGGAGTCAGTCCAGAGGATGATGAGGGATTTGTGAATGGACTAGAGAAGCCACTCATCTAATGGAACATCACACACATTAACAATGACAGGAAAAGGTTTGTATTAGTTTATTAAGTGTGAAATGTCCAATTTCCTTAAGTACTAAGTTTAACAGTTGATATCTCTGATATTTCACTTTGACATTTCTTTTTTGGGGGGGTTTAGTTTTTTATTTTATTTTTTTATTTTTCCCCCAAATTCTGTGGGTACAAATATTGTTAGGGTTACATATCTTGCCCCTGCCCCCCTCCCTACCCTGCTCTGCCAGAGCTTCAAGCATGTCCAGTCTTCAAGTGGTGCACCCTGCACCCACCTTGAAAGTGCATACCTATTATGAAGGTACATCCTCATTCTTTCAAATACACATTTTTGCTTTTAATTATCTTTCAAAAATTTTTTTTGCATCTTATATGCTAACTTTATTTTTATTTCAGCATATTATGGGGGTACAAATGTTTAGGTTACATATATTGTCTTTGTCCCATCCAAGTCAGAGCTTCAAGCATGTCCAACCTCCAGATGGTGCACACCACACCTGTTAGCTGTGAATATACCAATCCCCCCTCCCCTTCCCATTTGTCTGACACCCAATGAATGTTAGTACTATATGTGCACTTATGTGTTAATCAGTTAATACCAATTTGATGGTGAGTACATCCAGTGCTGGTTTTTCCATTCTTGTGATACTTGACTTAGTAGAATGGGTTCCAGCTCTATCCAGGAAAATATAAGAGGTGCTAGAGCACCATTGTTTTTTTGTGGCTGAGTCGAACTCCATGGTATACATATACCACATTTTATTAATCTAATCATGTATGATGGGCACTTGGTTTATTTCCACATCTTTGCAATTATGAATTGTGCTGCTATAAAAATTCTAGTAAAGATGTCCTTTTTATAGAATTTCTTTTGTTCTTTTGGGTAGATGACCAGTATTGGGATTGCTGAATCAAATGGTAATTCTACCTGTAGCTCTTTGAGGTATCTCCATATTGCTTTCCACAGAGGTTGAACTAGTTTGCAGTTCCACCAGCAGTGGAGTGTTCCACCAGCTGTATGAGTGTTCCTATCTGCCTGCATCCATGCCAACATTTATTGTTTTGGGACTTTTTGATAAAGGACATTCTCACTGGAGTTAAGTGGTGTCTCATTGTTGTTTTGATTTGTATTTCCCTGATGATTAGAGATGTTGAACATTTTTTCATATGTTTCTTGGCCATTAGTCTATCTTTTGAAAAGTTTAAAGAGTAGGCAAAGGACATGAACAGAAATTTTTCAAAAAATTTTTGTGAAACCATGGATAAGTGAAAAATTCATCTTATTTTCGAATATGAGTTCCATCGTGGCACCAATGCAGTGCAGACAGCTGGAAATATCAACAATTTGGGAAGAATGTGACTAACTAATGCACAGTGCACTGATGGTTTGAGAAGTTCTGTTCTGGTGATTTTAATCTTGAAAAGGAGCCACGTGTGTGACCTTAGACCAAGGTGGATAGTGACGAGCTAAAAGCTATAGTGGAAATGAATCCATCTCCATCTATGTGTGAATTAGCCTCAAGGTTTGACATTACTATTTCAATGATATTGGACCATTTGAAACAAATCAACAAGTTAAAGAAGCTGAGTAGATAGGTTCTACATAAATCAAACAAGTGTCTGAATAGAAATTGTCTCAAAGCTTGCCTTTCTTTGCTGTCACAACATAAAGATGAGCAATTTCTATACTGTATTGTTACATGTGATGAAAAATTGATTATTTTTGACAACCCTAAGCATTCGAACACAATGCTTAGACAAAGATGAACTGCTTAAACAGTCCAAAACCCAATATTCATCAAAAAATAGCTAATGGTGTTTGTTTGGGGTTCCAGCACTAGTATTGTCCACTACAGCTTCATGAAGCCTGGTCAATCTATGACAGCAGATGTCTACTGCAATCAATTGGAAATATAACAAAAATGCTTGCAATTAAGCAGCTGAGATTGGTTAATAGAGACAGGCCAATACTCTTGAAAGGCAGTGCTCAATCACATACTCACTCAGAGAAAGTAACTGGATAAACTAATAATCTTGGAATCTCATCTCTAAAAGGTCAGAGGCTAGGAGTATTAGAAGTGTATTGGAGGGAGATACATGTATGGGAAGAATATCACAAGTCTAAAGTGAGAAGAATGACATTGACATTGTGGCCTTTATCATTGTTCTCTAATTGCCCAGATATTACACATATGAAAGAAAATTATGTTTGTCATGGCTCATTTTATCATAATTAAAAGAGCAGTATTAAGTATCAACACATGTAGTCTCAATCAGGGAAAAAAATGGACAGTATTACATAATGTTACCTGTAAGTCTGTGTCAATAAGAATTCATGCTATGATAGGAGAAACAAGGTTATGATTATGTTCAAACACCAGGTGGAAACTATAGTTTTTTTTTGAAAAGTGGTCTCTTGTCACCCGTTCTGGCATTATGTGTATGCAAAGTAAGTACATAAAAGGGAAAATTATACTTTTTTGCATGTATGTAAACGTATGAAATTTTAACTTACGAATGGTGTAGCAAGCATGTTGAAATTTGTGACTTACTCTATTAACTTTAGTACTAAATAAAAATCAAATGTACATTTCAATCAGAATGAGAAAACGTTTTGGGAGGCTATTTGAAGCCCTCGATTAATTTTATATACAGGGATACAGATTGGCCAGTAGAAGATGGTTTTAGATAAATCATACATGCATCCATTAACATATACAAATATACCCTAATAATTCCTGATAACAGATAAAGGGAATAATTAAGCTTTTACAAGAATATAAAAAGACCTAGGAAGAGTTAAAGTCATGACTAACATAATTTATAACAAGAATAATTTGCACTTTCTAGTTGATGGCTCAAATCCTTTGAGTCATTGGAGTATTTATAAGCTTATTTGTTTATACAAAATTTTGTAGAAAATATTTTGAAGACATCTGTTTTAAGAAAAATTATTAAAATATACCTAGAAATATGCAGCAAAGAGATACTGGCCAAAATCCTAGAGTGGACTGGGAAGGAAAGTTAACAGCTGGGCTATGAGTTACTCCCTCCTATTTGGGGATTTCAGAGGCAGTAATTGAGCTAGATCAGACTTCCTTGTAAATAAGCTAATAGCATTTACTATTGAAAATATACTTGGAAGTTCTTATAAGTAAATGCATTTTGGCAATAAATGACTTGTCTATCTGGCTTTGTTATTATAGATAAACTCAGAATTTGAGATTTTATGGAATATGACCAACTGGAGAGTGAAAGTTAGTCAAGCAGATGGAGTAAAAGTACTAAAAATTAGCTTTATCTAACAAAATTGTATGCACACATAGTTAAGTGCCTATGTTTCTATTGTGCCAATGTGGGAGAAATGAACACTTAAAAAGCTGCTTTTGATGGATTTTCCCTCTCCAGAAAGAAATGCTATAGTCGGTGCTTCTGTAGAGTTTGATTCTTTGAATAATTCCTAAAATTGAAGATGATCTATGATTTATGTGAGTCTGTGAGTCAATTTTAACAATTCAATCACCTTATGGTACTGCAGCAACCTAACTTTAAAATTAAAAATAATAATCAATGTAAATTTCCACATTAACAAAATAATGGAGAAAAATATATGATGGTGTCAACAGATACAGGAAAATCAATGATAAAATTCAATACATATTCATAACAAAACTGTACATAGCAGAAATATTGAATTAGCAATGCATTTTCTGAATCCAATCAGTATATTTAAACAAAACCCTATAGACAATATCATACTTACTGTTGAAGTATTGGATATTTTCCGCTAAGATCAGGATGTCTGATCTCACCACCTCCACTCAACTGCACTCAACATAAAGTAAGAGAAAACAAAACATAAAGATTGGATAGAATGTTTGTAAGTAGAAAATCAAAAACTACCCAAAATAAAATTACTATAAGGAATAAGTAAATTTGGTAGTGTTACAGGATCAAGGTCATTATACAAAATAATTGTGTTTCTATGTATTGAAAACTAATAATTGTAAAATAAATTAAAATATGAAAACAATGTCATTTAAATTAACATTAAAACAAAAATATTTAGAAATAAAGTTATTAAAATATTATTTATAAATTCTGATAATTACTAAATATTAAGAGAAATTAAAGAGGTGTCATTATCTGTAGAATTCAAGCTTCTATATTTTAAAAAGTCAGTTCTTAATGAAATTAACCTACAGATTCCACACAATTGTAATCATAATCCTAGCAAAATTTTGTAGACATTTATAGTCTAATCCTAACATTATATGGAAATTCAAAGTACATAGCAGACCAGTAAAAATTTGTTCTTCAAGACTCAATATAAAGCTTCAATAAATAAAATAGCATGACATTGGCATGAAGAATGACAACCAGATTAACATAAAACGGATCAGTGGAACAGAATAGATCATCAGAAATAGATGCACACATGTGCTAGCTATCTTTATTTGCAACAAAAGTGCCAAAGAAATAAATGAGTGGAGAAACAAGTTTTTAACAAATGGTGATGGAATAATTGCAGACTTGTTGGGAAAGACAAATAAACCATGACTTTTATCTCACACAAAACACAAAACCTAGTTTAAGAAAGACTGTAGACTCAAATATAAATGTCATAAAGGTATTATAAGAAAAAATGAGGAAATATTGTCATTACCTGAAGATAGGCAAATATGTTTTTAGATAGGGTACAAAAAGTACTAACAAAAAATCATACAAAACCAAAACAAACAAATATCCTAAAACTCTGAAATGAATATTAGTACTGGTTTTATGCACAATCACCAAAAACTAGAAGCAATCAAGATACTCTACAATAGGTAAATTTATAAACTGTGATTCATCTTTAAAATGCATTGTTATCCATTGATTATTTCAAGCCACAAAAAGACATGGATCAATCTTAAATTGTTCAGTGAAAGAATTTAGTCTGGAAGCCTATATATTCCATCATTTGAATTATATGGCCTCTTGGAAAAGACAAAAAAAAACTATAGAGAAGGTAAAAGTATCAGTGCTTGCCAGGGGTTTGGGATAAGGAGGAAAAGTTGAGTATGTGAAATATGAGGATATTTTATGGCTGGAAAATTATTTCATGAGAGAATATAATGGTGAATTAATATCACTGTATTTGTCAAAATCCGTAGAACTTCCAGCACAAACATTAAACCTTAAGGCATGAACATTTTTAACAATTCATTTATGAAGCTTGGTGTCACAGGATGGAATTTGGAATGTGCCAAAATAATAAAATTGTTATTAGAAGGGGGCAAAAGTTGAAGGTACTGATCTAAATAACTCTGGATATGAATAAAGTCGGTACAATCAAATGCAATGAAAACTGTACATTAAGAAATATGTACAGCAGTACATAAAGATATTTACCATCAGGGTATGAGTTAATAATTCTGAGACTATTATACACATAATCTGCAATGGAACAATTAAGTAGAGGGATGTCAGATGATGAGAGCCAGTTTTCTTTTCTTCTCTTTTTTTCACTGTTGCACTGTAAGGTTACAGCTAAAGGAAGAGACTAAAATCATTGAAGTGATAATGAATTAAAGTTGGGAATATCATCAGTATGGACTCATGTTTAGCTTAATGTAGACTCAGATGGCAACATATAAAATTATTTAGACATTTCTGTACATACACTGGTTACTTTCAACATATTTTTTTTCCTTTTTCCATCCTTTGACAGTGTCTAGAAGCGATAACACCCCGGTAGCAATGAATACCAGATCTTGGATTTTAATACCATTTTCCAATGAATGGAACCAGAACTCCTCAGATATAATTCTGGGACTGTTTCAGGAAATATCAAGATGAACTTGGAGCATCTTTTGATGCCAGAAAGTAAGAACGTGCTCAGAAAGGAAAAAAAAAAAAAAGTATGTAAAACAACAAGAAGCAAACAACCCACAATGATGCAGCATATCAAAAGGGTAAAGGAAACATGCACAGAAAGACTTCCTTCAAAGAGACAGTATACTATGGAAATGGAGGGCAAGTAACTTTACAGTAGAGAAAAATCTAGAAACACAATAAACAGTTCTATAAGAACTTTGCTTTCACTTACTTTCGCACAACTAGATTCATGAGTTTAAATACATTTGTTTCATAAAATTCTCTAAGGTTGATATCCATTACATTAGCAAAACTTTAAATCCCACTGCACACTTTCAGTAACCTAGATAAAATTTATTGGATCCGCTATTAAAAAGATATTCGAAAGACACCACGAATAACAAACTCAAAGTAAACTAATACAAAATATACAGTGTTCATTTTGGATATATTTTCCAAAAGTTTCTAGTTTATATTCAGTTTCATAGAAGATAGTTTCCTTAGCAACTAACACTCTGCTATAAGTTTCTTACTGAAAGCATTACTGAAAAAAATGGTTAAGTTTTATGTGACTGGAAACGTGAGATATTTACCACTCATTAGAGTTATTATCCATTATTTTTAAGCATTGTTGAGATGCTTATAATTTAACACCTGTGGGCACTTAACCCTAGTGTAGTGTATGCTGGAGAACCTTATCTCCTACAATAGTCACTTTTATGAAGAATGTACAGACCTTGCTGAAATTATGAATGGAATTTGTCCTTATTGTCAATATTCATAGTAAAATGTACTGTCAAGAAAATCAGTCTGCTAGGAGAAAGTCTTGAATTATAATCATAAGTAAGGCTCCTTAAAAAAATGAAAATCCTTATGAATATATTTTGAGATTAAAATAAATATTGTCCTACAACTCATTTTAATAGAATTAGAGTTATAAATATATATGGATATATGAATCCACATATATATTTGTTATTTTATTTTAGAAATTCTTTGTATAATGGCCTATTGGGTGTTTATTTAATTATATAAGTGTCTTCAATGTAAATTCCTTATGTATTTCTTCAAATCACTATTATCTTACAATATATCTATTTACAGAAAACAAATAATGTTGGCTTCCTAAGAAAATATTTTCAAATAAATTCACTGGCTTTGAGTCCTTAAGGAGAAAAACATATTAATTATTTATGTGGAGTACTTGCAAAAGTATTTTTCTTTTGGAGAGACTTTATTTACATATATATAAAAATATATGTGTATAACATAAAATGTATGTGTACATATAAAATATGTGTATATATACATAAAATATGTGTATATATACATAAAATATGTGTGTACATATGCATAATTTCTTCCACTAATTTGTAACTCAAAGTCATCAGTATAGAGATCACTAATAACAGAAATGAGACACTAATTCTATAATAGATTTGTATTATTTTTGGATACTTATTTATTAATTCAAAAAATATTTATTGTTTTTTAAACTTATTTATGTATTTATTTTGGAGACAGAGTCTCACTTTATCACCCGGGCTAGAGTGCAATGGCGTTTTTGTAGCTCACTGCAACTTCAAACTCCTGGGCTTTAGCATCCTCCTGCCTCAGTCTCCTGAGTTGCTGGGACTACAGGCATGCGCCACCATGCCTGGCTAATTTTTCTTTTTTTGTAGAGACAGGCTAGTCTCAAACTCCTGAGCTGAAGTGATCCTCCTGCCTCAGCCTCCCAGAGTGCTAGGATTACAGGCGTGAGCCACCATGCCCTACTTGATTGTTTATTTTCATTTGGCATTATTCCACGAAATATTTACACTACAATGATAATTATTAACTGATTGATCACCTCAGTTACTTAGGAAATAAAGGCTGTAGATAGTTTATAACAAAGAAGATAGAAAAAGAATGTAAATATTTACAAGAATAGAGAAACCATGCTACAAAGAAGTAGCAATGAAGAACAAATTTATCAATAATCCAGTGAATTATCAATAATAAATTGATAACCATTGGATTATCAATAATCCAATATCAAGTGAGAAATAATTAAAAAATGATATGAGACAGTTAAAATAATAATTACCATAATAAAGTGATAAGTGAAAATACTGAATGAAACAACCACATAATATTTTCATGGTAGATTGAGAAAAAAATCCATGCAAACTAATGGGCCCGATTGTGTGCCTTTTTCTGTTGGATCAAGACACTAAAAGAGATGACAAAGGTAAAGACTGGTTTATATGAACATCTTATATGCATTTCTAGCCACTCTGGGAAAGAAGAAGCTGAGAAAAGGGACATGAAAATTTTTTCCTCCCTTTATTTCTTACATAAAAATATATTTCATATTAAGAAAGTATTTAATCATAACCAAAATAAGTAAGGCAAAAAATCATTAGAAGTGCAATAGATAAAGAAAATATTAAAATTTTGTGGTCAGGCATTTTCATAAGCATATCATAAAAATCAGAAGCCAAAATGTACATGTGTGATTTATTGAACACGTTTGATTATAAAATTGTGTAAGACAGGATATACTGTTAGTAAACTTGAAAGAAAAATTAATAACTAGAAAGTGATTATAACAATAATGACAAGGGGTTTAGTGTTTCTTTTTATTGAAAAATTTTAAAACAAAAATAATTTCATTAAAATTTGTCCAAAACAAATATTAGAAATTTTTTAAGTGAAAAGAAAAATGACAACATTATGATTATGAGAAAATATACTTATATTCACTAATTATCACATGATACATATAAAATATGTTCCCCTATTAGATAAACCAAAATTTAAAATACTTTATTTGAAAAGTACTTCTATTGAAAAGTACTTTCTGGGATACTTACCATATGGATTTATATGCAATCCTGGTAAGTGTGTAAATTTATATTTTTTGAGAATCCCAGCATCTCTATTAGTGTGGGAGAATGATGGGTAATGGCAATAATATTAGTGGTAATATTGAAAACAAAATAACAACAATAACAAAAACAACTATAATTTATTGAAGGTTTTTGCACTAAGTATTTTTCCTAATCCTTTATTAACTCACTTAATACTCTGAAATACTTAAAGAGGTAGACACTACTATAATTTCCATTTCACAGATTAGAATACTAAGACACAAAATGTTTAAAAATGTTTTCCTATCGTCACTTGCTAGTAAGTGACAGAAATGAGATCATAATCCAGGTATCCTGACTCCAAAGCAAGGTCTCTTAAGCACTATACTGCACTATATTCAGGGAAAATAAAAGTGAATGAAAAATGAAAAACAAATAATTCACTCATAAATAGTTATAGCCACAGATCTACAGTGGAGCTATTCATAGAATATATTTATCAAAGTTTAAAAAGTGATTATTTCTAGATATTGTAGGCTGAATTTTTGATAGGAATTTTAATTTGCCCCAAATGTTTAAAATGATGAGATTTCAATGGACAGACTTTTTATGAAAGTCTGGGCATTGTTAAGAGTTAAAACAGGAATGGGAATATGCCCAGAAAACTACTACAATGGAGAACTTATCGCAGCCCTTTTGCTAAAGAGGGAATGGTAATAAAATGTTTTATTGGAGCCCAGTGAACACTGGAAACACAAAAATGGGATGCATGTGCTGAGAGAGACATGGCACAAGAGAGTGCAGAAAAATTACCTTGGCTTCCTGCTGTTTTGCCTTCCTACCTCCATTGTTTGCTTCCTATTGGCTAAACCCTACCAAAAGTCCTCAGCAGGGAAAAGAAGCCAAAAGACGCAGACTTCAGAGATCAGTCATCCCGAGTAGAGGGTAGAGAGCGGGGCAGATGGGGACAGATAAGGAGTCTGGCAGGTGGGTGCTGGAGGTAGAGGCAGTCTCTCTAAGAGAACACATGCAATGTACAAGTAATTAAGAATTCCACATTATTTCTATTTTCTTAAATTCTATTGGATATTTCTTTAAAAAATAATATTTATCAAAATCCATAACCCACTAGAGTGTAGCCTCAAAGGTGAGGAACTCTGTATAAATAAACTGTAACTGACCAAATTAAAAATATTAAGTGGGAACTTTGAATGTACTAGTTTCACTGATATAATATTTTTCTTCATCCACTGATAACAATAGGCATCAGGATCTCATCAATGTCCTGCAGTATTTAACGTCACTGATCACAGAATGATTGCCACATGGATGTTCTTAGGTTGGTAATGTTCTTAGTGCAGCATACATGATTGAAGTAACTTGGTGAAAAAATTCTTAAATTTATTACAAGCATTTGAATCCATCTTTTTTATAAATTATAATGCTATTTTATTACCTAATGGAGATAATATTTGAAATAAAATGACTTTATTAGTTTTCCTGAGCAAAGAGCAGGGAAGATGGGGACTGAAAAGAAGTTTGGCATTAACACTGCCCTTGTTTCTTTTTCATCTTTATAATATTAGTACCATTATATATCCCTTTAGAATCACAACCTTCCCTGCTTAAAAGTTTTCATCAAAATATCTTAGAAATGTGAATTGTGTCCTTTCTTAAGCAAGTCTCTTTTAACAATTATTTTAATTGATTTGGACCATTTTCCCACATGGACTGATTTATCATTATATAAATTGCAATCTATCTGGTTCAATATGCACTTCAAATTGTAGCTTATTTTGGGATGTCTTCTATTACAACCTACACAAAGAGAAAATTGTTTGACTATAAGATTAATTTATTTGTACAAATTACAATGGGTAAAATAAAGGGTTACTCAAAATCATGAGAGACATTTTAATTCAAAATTGGTTATAATAGTAGTATAGAAGCATTCAATCATTTGCCTTAAAAATTTGTGTTACCTGATAATGCATGTAACATGGTTTCATGCAGGTAGTGATTTTAGATAAGGATGTAAAACTTACATATTCCTGTGGGTTTTAAAAATATCAAAACCATTACTTTTGAAAATCCCTATGGCGTGTCCACATAGCCCAAAAAACAGGCTAGATTATAGGAAGCTTAACAGGTCAAAATGCTTAAATTAAAATATAGTAATAATAATTCTTATAAAAGTTAATAATTATAAGAATTACCAGGCATAAATTTTGAAACTACCATTAATAATATTTAAGTATAAAATAAAGAAGGAAGTGACAGATGGTCAAAGAATAGAGACAATGAGATTAATTGAGTTTATTAGATGTGTAACTTTGGGGAAGGTGGGTAATATGCCTGATATAGGAAGAAAATACTTGCATGTACTTCACACTTCTGTGCTTATTTAAAAGGTTTTATTGATTAATTTTGAGACGATCAGTGTATATACAAAATTTAGCACAACCCTTGGCTGTTAGAAAGTGGTTAATAAATGTTAACTGGAGTCAGGGTTATTATAACCATATATTTTAATACATAATTTCATTAATGGTCCTAATATGACATACATCTAATGTGCAACAATGCTGCTTTCCGTAGAGCTAATAATGCCAGTGTGTGGCGTTTTCTAGTCATAGGTTATAGATTTATTTTTAATAAAATACATTTTCATCTTGTCTTCTTTGAAATTGAATCTATTCTATTAATAGTATATAATGAATTATATTCTTCCTTCAACAATAGAGAGAATGAAATTCTACTACATATTTTACATTCTTAATATATTACATTTTTGTGACATAAATGTCTAGTGAAACATCTAATTATACATGCGTGTATGTGCGCATATATACACACATAAATTTCAAATTTTTCTTGGTTCTATTACAAGCTAGAAGTTATTTTGCCCTCTGAATGTACCACTTAGCTCCTTTGATGTAAATGTTTTGCATTTGTGAATCCATGCAGAGCAAATTGGCCTGATTTACATTATTGCTACCATATGTATACCCATGTATATGACTTCAAACTTAGCGTATATTTCTAATGAAATAGGTGACTTATAAGAAGGGAATATCACAGCAGTCATATTTTTAAAAAAATAATTGCTAGGAAGTATTATAGTGACGGTAAAATGGTCATTGTCTCCAGGTGTTTAATCTTGGGGGATGGTTGAATACTTGAAGCAAAGGGGGGATTTTTTTATAACAGTGAAATGATTTTCAGTCATTTGATACTCAATCATTTTCAATCAAATGATACTGTACTTGCGGACACATGACTATGAATTTGTCAATGTGCATAGAACTTTACAGCATGAGCCTTAATGTTCACATATAATGCATGTGTTCCTGAGTGGAAGACAGGAAGTGACAAAACAGTCACTGCATTACAAATGTGTAAGATAGCCTCACTGAAGGGAGTGGAGAAAAAAGAGCTCACCTAAATATCTTGGGAAATCGTAGAGCCAGTAAATCTAAGGCAAAAGAAACTGAATATAAGCACTATACTTAATAAAGTTGTTTCCCATGGGATATGGGTTAATAATTCAAATAATGCTTTACCTGTATTCTGGAATTGAACAAATAGATATTAATAAATAAGTGGAGGACTATGAGAGCCAGGTTTTTCACTGCTGGAATGAGAATTTACAGATAAGCCAAAGGAGGAAGCTAGAATAATCCACACATTAATAGATGAATTGGAGACATCATTATTGTCTCATCTTCAGCTTAACTTACAAATGTATACACATAGAAATATAGATGTGTGTATATGCACTGATTAGTATGCACACATGTATTTCCTTCTCTCTCAGCAAATACAGCCTAGAAGCAATGCTCCATAGTAACAACAAGCAGAATTAGTGCCCAAATCCTGGTTTCTGTTAACTATTCTACAATAAAAGAAACCTTTGCAATTGGACAAATGGCTGATTTTAGGACTAAGGGAGGAAATATACAGCATGATCCTGCTGCATCTTGTAATGCCAAAAAGTAAGGAATTACTAGAAAAAAAAAACAACAAGAATAAAACAATCAACATAGAGGTATGTCAAAAAGATATGGAGGCAACTGAAAGAGCTCCCAATGGCTAAAACTTGAACAATATAAGCAACTAATAAAGAAGTACTAAATTATAATCAAAGTATAAAATAAATATCCATGAGTCTACATTTAATGAGTCTATAAATCATCCAATTAATAAATAAATGGAGGATAAGAGACAAATCTCTCGGGTAGAACAATCCCCAAGAGTTTGCATAAATACTGTGCTGTTAAGAAAGTGAAGCATAACTCACCACTCCTTAAGTTTAGGCTGCATGGAGGAACATCCTTATGGAATGCACCACAAAAAAGGGCAAAAAAGAAAAACTTTACACTATAAAAACCCAATAAACATTATCTCATCCAGATGATTAAGGTCAACATCAACAGTGATAAATCATGTTGAAATTTCGCCCCCTTGATAAGATGTCAATGGTACTTATCCCTATATTCTTCCTGCTGAAAACATAAAAGCCAGTCTAAGTATGAGGAAAAAAGCAGGAAAATGATTAACAGATATTCTTAGTATACCTGGCCAGTACTCCTTAAAACTGTGAAGATCAATAAAATCAAGGCAAGTTAGAGAAACTGTCACAACCAAGAGGAGTCTAAGAAAACATAAAAACTAAATATAATGTGGTTGTGTAGATAGGATAATAAAAAAAATTATATTGGTGAATAAGTCTTTACTAAGGCTGGTTCCTTTATTGTAGTAAATGTATCATTATAATGTTAAATGTTGATTGCAGGAACTGGGTTAGGGATACACCGAAACTTTCTGTATCATACCCATAATCTTCTATAAAACTAAACTGTTGTAAACAAAATGCATTATTAAAAAACCCAAATTCCTAGTAATACATAGTACATGTTATTCATAAAGGAACATTTTTATTTGGACTAGTTAATAAAAGTTCATTCAATAACTCAAAATTATCAATTTTTTTATTTCAGAATATTAGTAGGATACAATTGTTAAGGTTACATACATTGCCCTTGTCTCCCCTCCTCCCTCGAGGCAGAGCTTCAAAGTGTCCATCCCCCAGATGGTGCACATCACACTCATTATGTATGTATATACCCATCCCCTTCTCCCTCCTCCCCTCTGCCCCACACCCGACAAATGTTTTTCATTTTTTCTTAACCTTTTGGTTACATTTTATATCTTTGCCTCTCCCAAGGAATGTTTAGAGGTATGCACTTCCCCACCACAATGCTCACCCCATCCCACAGATATGGGACTACCCCTCCAACCCCCAAATCCCTGGTGAACACCAGCACCCTTTGAGCACCACATTGTTAATCAGTCAGTACCAATTTGTGGAGCCCATTATTCTGATCTTCTGGCACCTCACTTTGGATAGTGGGCTTAAGCTCAATCCAGGATATTGTAAGTATAGTGTTCCTGTAAGAGTGTTCCTGTCTCTCCGAATTCTCATCAGCATTTGTTGTTTTGGGATTTCTTGATATGGGCCATTCTCACTGGGGTTAGATGATATCTCATTGTGGTTTTCATTTGCATTTCTCTAATGATTAGAGATGTGGAGCATTTTTTAATACGTTTGCTGGCCATTATTCTGTCTTCTTTAGAAAAGTTTCTGCTCATTTCCATTGCCGATTTCTAGATGGGGTTGTTCAATTTATTCTTGTCGATTCTTTTGAGCTCCAGATAGATTCTTGTTATTTAGACCTTTATTGGAAGTGTAGAGAGCCAATATTTTCTCCCATTCTGTAGGTTGTCTATTTGCTCTACTGACAGTTTCTTTGGCTGGGGAAAAGCTTTTTAATTTGATCAGGTCCCATTTGTTGCTGTGGTGATTGTTTTGGGGGTCTTCTTCAAGAATTCTTTGCCTAGCTAATATCTGCTAAGATTTTCTCAACATCTTCTTCTAGGATTCTTAAGGTTTCATGCCTTATGTTTAAATCTGTTATCCATCTTGAGTGGATTTTTGTGAGAGGTGAGAGGTAGGGATCCTGATTCAATATTCAGTATCCAGTTTTCCAAGCACCATTTGTGGAAGAGAGATTATTTTCCCCATTGTATATTTTTGTCTGCTTTATCAAAGATTAGGTTATCGAATGCAGATGGTTTCATCTCTGGAATCTCAGACCTGTTCCAAATATGAATTCTTCTGTTCTTATGCCAGTACGAGGCCTATTTAATTATTATTGCTTTATAGTACAGCTTGAAGTCAGGAGGGCTAATGCCTCCCTGTTTGTTCTTTTTGATTAAGATTGCTTTGGCTATATGAGGTTTCCTCTGGTTCCATACAAAGTAAAGAATTATTTTTTTTAGATCTGTAAAGAATGATGGCGCCACTTTGATGTGGATTGCATTTATTCTGTAGATCACTTTAGGTAATATTAACATTTTAATGATATTGATTCTACCAATCCATGAACAAGGTAGATTTTTCTATCTATTTACATCTTCTACTATGTCTTTTTTTAGTGTTTTGTAGTTCTCCTTGAATAAGTCTTTCATATCTTTTGTTATATATATTCCTATATATTTAATTTTCTTTGGGGCTATAGTAAAATGTATTGCATTTTTTATTTGAGTTTCGGTTTGATGGTTCTTGGCATATATGCATACCTCTGATTTGTGTGTATTGATTTTGTAACCTGAGACTTTACCAAATTCATTTATCAAGTCTAGGATTCTTTTAGGCGAGTCCATGGGATTTTCTAGGTATAATATCATATTGTCAGCAAAGAGCAAGAGTTTGATCTCATCTATACCCACTTGGATGCCCTCAATATCCTTCTCTTGACTTATTGCTATAGCTAGGACATCGAGTACTATGTTGAATAGAAGAGGAGATAGTGGGCATCCTTGTCTAGTTCCAGATCAAAGTGGGAATGGTTTCAGTTTTTCCCCATTAAGTATGATATTGGCCATGGGTTTGTCATAAATGGATTTGATAATTTTAAGGTATAAGCTGCTTATGCCTATTTTGTTAAGAGTTTTTATCATAAAGGTGTGTTGGAATTTGTCAAATGCTTTTTCTGCATCTATTGAGAGAATCATATGGTCTTTGTTCTTGTTGTAATTTATGAGGCAGATTGCATTTAGAGATTTGTGTGTGTTGAACCAGCTTCACATCCTTGGGATACAGCCAACCTGGTCATAGTGAATTATTTTTTTGATGTGCTGCTGAAATCTGTTTGCTAATATTTTGTTGAGTATTTTGGCATCTATACTCACGAGGGATATTGGTCTGTAATTTTCTTTTTTTGTTGCATCCTTTCCAGGCTTTGGTATCAAATTGATATTGGCTTCATAGAATGAGTTAAGGAGGATACCATCTTTCTCAGTGTTGTGGAATAATTTCTGTAGTATAGGTATGAGATCATCTTTGTATGTTTGGTAAAACTCTGACGTGTAGCCATTTGGTCTGGGACTTTTCCGTTTGGGGAGGTTGTTAATTACTGCTCCAATTTCTGCACTTGAGATTGGTCTATTCAGGAATTCTGTTACCTCCTGAGTGAACTTAGGGAGGTTGTATGAATCCAGGAATTTGTCCATTTATTCCTCATTATTTAGTTTTTGGGCATATAGTTTTTTATAGTAGTCAAACATAGTGTTTTGTATTTCTGTGGTGTCTGTTGTGACCTCTCCTTTTTCATTATTTATTGAGTTAATTAGAGTCTTTTCCCTTTGGGTTTTTGTCAGTCTGGCGAGAGGGCTATCAATTTTGTTTATATTTTCAGAAAACCAGCTTCTGGTATTGTTGATCTTCTGTATAATTCTCTTTTTCTCCATTTCATTTATTTCTGCTTTAATCTTAGTTATTTCTTTTTTTCTACTAGGATTGGAATTGGTTTGCTCTTCTTTTTCCAATCCCTTGAGTCTATTCATTAGGTTATCAGTATCTAATCTTTCTGTTTTTTGGACGTGAGCATTTATTGCTATTAGTTTCCCTCTCAGGTATGCTTTTGCTATATCACATAGGTTTTGGTAACATGTGTCTCCATTATCATTTTGTTCTAAGAAACTATTTATTTTCCTCTGAATTTCATCCTTGTTCCAATAATTCTTCAATAATAGAGTGTTTAGTTTCCATGACTTTGTGAAGCATTGAATGTTTCTATATGAATTGAACTCTAGTTTTATACCACCGTGGACAGAGAAGACACATGGTATAATTTCTATTTTCTTGAATTTTTTTAAGATCTGATTTGCAGCCTAGTATGTGATCAATTTTGGAGAAGGATCATGGGCTGAGAAGAATATAAATTCAGCTTTATTTGGGTGGAATGTTCTGTAAAGATTTGTCAACACTATTTGATCAAGAGCTTTATTTAAGCCCATTATTTCTTTGCTATTTTCTGTTTGGAGGATCTATCCAGTTAATTCAGTGGAGTGTTGAAGTCCCCTGCTACTATTGCAGTATTGTTTAACATGCTATTTATATCATACTGGGTTTGCTTTATGTAAGTGGGTGCTCTTGCATTGGGTGCATAAATATTAAGGATTGTTATATATTCTTGTTGGATCTTCCCTTTCACAGTTATAAAGTGGCTGTCTTTATCCTTTTTTTACTTTTTCTATTTTAAAGCTTATGTTATCTGAAAATAGTATGGCTACCTCTGCTTTCTTTTGACTTCCATTTGCCTGGATGATAGTTTTCCATCTCTTGACCTTCAGCTGGAAGGCATCTTTGTGGGTTAGATGAGTTTCCTGTAGACAGCAGATACTAGGCTTGTGGATTTTTATGTACTCTGCCAGTCTGTCTTTTCAGAGGATAGTTTAAACCATTTACATTTATTGAGAGGATTGAAATTGGAGGACAATTTCCATTTATATTGTTGGGTGAAGTCCTGTTGCTTTGACTTGCTCCTTGAGCCATCATGCAGTTCATGTTCTATCCTTTAATTCTTTGAAGTTTTTACTTTGAGGAATGTCTATTGCCCTGTTCAGTGTGGAAGGCAGGTCTGAGAACTTCCTGTAGGGCTGGGCTGCTCTGAACTTTGCAAATTCCTTCAGTAATTGCTTGTCTGAGAAGGACTTTATTTCTCTTTCATAGGTGAAACTTAATTTTGCAAGATAAAGAATTCTAGGTTGGGCATTATTCTGTTTTATAAGATTAAGCATAGGCACCCAAACCCTCCTGGCTTGTAAGGTTTCAGATGACAAGTCTGCTGTTAGACTAATAGGCTTACCTTTATAGTTCATTTCCTGCTTTCGTCTTGCTGCATGGAGGATTGTTTCTTTCACATTTACTTTGGTCAGCCTAATAACCACATGACGAGGTGATTGCCTTTTCACATTGAGTCTCCCAGGAGTTCTGTGTGTTTTTTGTATTTGGATATCAAGATTTCTGGACAGGCCCGACATATTTTCCTCCAGTATTCCGTGAAATAAGTTTTACAGTCCTTGTGAATGTTCCTCTTCCCCCTTCCAGAATCCCGATCAATCTGAGATTCAGCTTTTTTACATAATCCCATGCTTCCTGTAAATTTTGGTTTTGTCTCTTGTTTCTTTGTTCCCTTTCTTCCTCTGATTTGTTTAGCACATAGGCATAATCTTCAAGCTCTGAGATTCTTTCCTCTGCCTGGTCCATCCTCTTCTTGAAGCTTTCCACTGTATCATGGAGATCCTTGATTGTTTCCTTCATTGCCAGAAGTTCTGTTTGGTATTTCTGAATAATTTCAATTTCTTTGGATAATCTTTCATTCATTTCCTATATTATTCTTGTGGTATCTCTATGTTGGGCTTCTATTTTCTCTTCAATTCCATTAGCAATCCATATTCAGAATTCTTCCTCCATCAGTTTTATCATATCATGAAAGTTGGCATCAGTTGTTGGAGAACGAGTATTTTCTGTTGGAGAAAGACCCTCTTCCGCCCCCTCACTGGCAGCACTTAAGCAGCCAGAGACCACTGAGAGGTTCCAACGAGGGGCAAAAACATTCCCTTTTCCATGCATCACCAGTGGAGCTAGGGCCACTGAAGTCCCCTGGGAGGGTCCATAGAGGATCATGCTCCCTCCCTCTTCCGCCCCCTCACTGGCGGGGCTTGAGCTGCTCGAGTCCACTGGACAACTCAGCCAAATGAGCAATCTTTCTCACTTTTATGCCCCTTCAAAAGCAAGACATAAGCCGCTGGTGTGTACAGACCCCTCAGTCAAGGAGTCCCTGCACTGTGCACTGGAGAGTTCAAATTGCTTTCTGCTCCTGTTTCCGCTCCGAACAGCCTGGCCATCGGTGTTACCTCTTTGCGCTCATTTTAGGTGCTTCGCTGTTTGCATGGGTGTGGGGGTTGGTGAAAGAGAAGGTGTCCCCCTGTGGGGCAGATCACACAGTCCCAGCCAGCTGGGCGCTGAGCACAGCCAGCTTGCGCTCCAATCCCCACTATACAACTCAGATTCTTGAAACTTTATGGCCAATCCACTGAGTCACTTTCCTTGTTTTCCTAGCACTGCTGCCCCTTGAAGCTTCCCTGAAATTCCGTGAAGCTGATTCTGTGGGAGAACTCCCCACTAGAGTGATTTAGACCATTTTCTTCACTGCGCACTCTGAGAGCAGAGAACCAGGAGGTCATCCTTAATCTGCCATTTTTGACAATCCCCCCAAATTACCAAATTTTTAAGATGAAACTATTACTTTTTATAGGTAAAAGAAAGCCCAAGCTCAGATATGCTACTTAGCCTGATAAAGGTCAATTAGTACTCAGATAATTTATTATTATTCAAATTAAATATTCTTTTTTCTATAATAATACAATGAAAAATAATATCTTAAAATTATTATCCAAAGACATTGCACATTCCTTTGTCAACAATACATATAAGTTCAGTATTCCCTAAAAAGGGGGAAAACTTATATTAACAGAGTTTAAAAATATTTTTTAAAATATTTGAACCATCTATGATAAAAACAATCAATAGAAATTTATGGTGATTTGCTACATGCTTGTGGCTTGTGCCTGCCATCTCAGCTACTTGGGAGGCTGAGGTGGGAGAATTGTTTGCAGCCAGGAGTTCAAGTCTAGCCTGGGCCACATAAAATATAATAAAATAAATTAGGAGAGCACAGTGGCATATGCC
The DNA here is from genome assembly GCA_008750895.1 of Mirza zaza. Classification (NCBI taxonomy): domain Eukaryota; kingdom Metazoa; phylum Chordata; class Mammalia; order Primates; family Cheirogaleidae; genus Mirza; species Mirza zaza. Next base: position 86,132 of record VSMD01067722.1, read on the forward strand.
CATAGTTCCTGCTACTCAAGACACTCAAGCAGGAGGGGAGGATCACTTGAGCCTAGGAGTTTGAGGCAACAATGAGTTATAATCACACCACTGCACTACTGCCTGTGTGATATAGTGAGAACCTGTCTCAAAAAAAAAAAAAAATAGGCTTGGCACAGAACCTCAGAGATGCCCTAGTAGTTTTGGAATAAATATAGATATATCCTATATCAATAAAGAAACTTGAGACCAGAAGAAAAGAGAAAACGGTTTAATATTTTAATATTATAAAACAAGTTATTAAGAAGTTCTTAATAGGGCATAGATATCCTTATTTAGAGTTTTTTTTTCACAATATATCATAGAAACACTTTTACTAAAAACTAGGATTTTGGCCTGGTGCAGTGGCTCACACCTGTAATCCTAGCACTCTGGGAGGCCGAGGCAGGCAGATGGCTCGAGGTCAGGAGTTCAAAACCAGCCTGAGCAAGAGCGAGACCCCATCTCTACTATAAATAGAAAGAAATTAATTGACCAACTAATATATATATACAAAAATTAGCCAGGCATGGTGGCACATGCCTGTCGTCCCAGTTACTCGGGAGGCTGAGGCAGCAGGATTGCTTGAGCCCAGGAGTTTGAGGTTGCTGTGAGCTAGGCTGACGCCACGGCACTCACTCTAGCCTGGGCAACAAAGCAAGACTCTGTCTCAAAAAAAAAAAAAAAAAAAACAACTAGGATTTTAATATTCATTATACTATTATACCTGGAAGTGATATAGCAAGTTTATAAAGTTGTATAAAACCCCAATTTTTTCCAATGTCATGATAAAGTAAAATAAGAGTTGTTTACATTTGAAACAATTGTGAATATATATTTATTTATATGCATGTACATATGCACATGTACTTATGTAGACAAATGCAACCCTTGTGCCATTTTTAAGAAAATTTCAGGAAAACATTAATTAGTACATTTGTGTGTACATGAGTATTTGTATTTCTCAAGATGTATCATCATTTTCTTCCCAAAGCAATTATGTGGTTGTGCCAATAATTGTTTGAGTCAAGAAAAAGAGACAGTTTTTTACTTTCTTCCAAGATAAAATATTTTACTTGGTAAACATAAGTAATTGCTTTAAAAGTAAATGAATCTTGTTTTGCTCAAGTAATAATAACACTTTGCTTGTCCTACTAAAAGACAGTGTTAACTTCTCCAACTTAAAAATGTTGTCAGATTAAAATGCATACTTTACCATGCCATAAAAAATAAAAATCACGTTTTTATAGAAGAAAAAGATAGTTATTCTTAGACTGACAATTTGAATCTTTCAAAGTTAGGGGAATATTACTCAAACATCACTAGGATTAGTGCCAAATAAATACCCTCTTGATAAACTGTGTTGTATATTTTTTTTTGTACCTTACATTTCAGAAAATTGAAACACCCATGTAAGTGAATCATGGTTGCATGAAGATTCCATGCCAATAAATTTGAAAGTATATTTTGAATATCTATCCCATGTCTATGGTATGATTATAATGTATAAATAAATAAATAAGGTGTCAGTGGTGGCTATTTGGTAATTAATTTTCTCATTAAAATTATTTAAAAACATTTTATTTTATTAAAATGCTGGTGTAATTGGAACTACTTCCAGGTAATCATTGAATTAAAGAGGCATATGATTTTTTTTCTTTTTTCTTTTTTTTTTATTTTAGCGTATTATGGGGGTACATGTGTTAGGGTTACATATATTGCCCATATCCCCCTCCCTCCTCGAGTAAGAGCTTCAAGCATGTCCATCCCCCAAATGTTGCACATCTTACTCGTTGTGATTGTATATACCCCTTCCCTCCTCCCCCCTTGCACCCTCCCAACACCTGATAGATGTTACTCCTATATGTCCACTTAGGTGTTGATCCGTTAGTACCAATTTGCTGGTGAGTACATGTGGTGCTGGTTTTTCCATTCTTAAGATACTTCACTTAGTAGAATAGTTTCCAGCTGTATCCAGGATTATACAAGAGGTGCTACATCACCATTGTTTCTTAAAGCTGAGTAGTATTCCATGGTATACATATACCACATTTTATTAATCCACTCATGAATTGATGGGAAATTGGGTTGTTTCCACAGCTTTGTGATTGTGAATTGTGCTGCTATAAACATTCCAGTGGAGGTGTCTTTTTCATAAAGTGACCTTTGATCTTTTGGGTAGATGCCTAGTAGTGGAATTGCTGGATCAAATGGTAGATCTACTTGTATCGCTTTGAAGTATCTCCATATTGCTTTCCACAGAGGTTGAACTATTTTGCAGTCCCACCAGCAGTGTAGGAGTGTTCCTCTCTCTCCGCATCCATGCCAGCATTTGTTGTTTGGGGACTTTTTGATAAAGGACATTCTCACTGGAGATAAGTGATATCTCATTGTGGTTTTGATTTGCATTTCCCTGATAATTAGAGATGTTGAAGATTTTTTCATATGTTTGTTGGCCATTCTTCTGTCGTCTTTTGAGAAGTTTCTGTTCATGTCCTTTGCCCATTTTTTGATAGGGTTGTTTGATTTTTTCTTGCTGATTTTCCTGAGTTCTAAATAGATTCTAGTTATCAGCCCTTTATTCCATGGGTAGCTTGCAAAATTTTTCTCCCATTCTGTGGGTTGTCTGTTTGCTCTCTTGACAGTTTCTTTGGCTGTGCAGAAGCTTTTTAATTTGATCAGGTCTCATTTGTTTATTTTTGTTGCTGTTGTGATTGCCTTTGGGGTCTTCTTCATAAATTCTTTGCCTAGGCCTACGTCTAGAAGAGTATTTCCAACATTTTCCTCTAGAATTCTAATAGTTTCACACCTAAGGTTCAAATCTGTTACCCAGCGTGAGTTGATTTTTGTGAGAGGTGAAAGATGTGGGTCTTGTTTCAGTCTTCTACATGTGGCTATCCAGTTTTTCCAGCACCAGGTATTGAATAAGGATTCTTTTCCCCAGTGTATGTTTTTGTCTGCTTTGTCAAAGATTAGTTGGCTATATGAGGATAGTTTTATATCTGGGTTCTCTGTTCTGTTCCACTGGTCAATGTCCCTGTTCTTATACCAATCCTAAGCTGTTGTAATGACTATAGCCTTGTAGTATAGTTTTAAATCTGGTAAATTGATACCTCCCATTTTGTTTTTATTGCCTAGGATTGATTTTGTTATACGGGGTCTTCTCTGGTTCCATACAAAGTGTAAAATTATTTTTTCTATATCTGTGAAAAATGATGATGGTATTTTAATAGGGATTGCATTGACTCTGTGGGTCACTTTGGGGTAGTATAGACATTTTAACAATGTTGATTCTGCCAACCTATGAGCATGGTATATTCTTCCATCTGTTTACATCCTCTGCTGTTTCCTTCTTCAGTGTTTTATAGTTCTCCTTATAGAGGTCTTTTACCTCCCTAGTTAAGTACATTCCAAGGTACTTTATTTACTTTGTTGTTATTTTGAAGAGAATTGAGTCTTTGATTTGGTTCTCACTTTTACTGTTGTTGGCATATATGAATGCCTCTGATTTGTGTGTATTGATTTTGTATCCTGAGACTTTACCAAATTCCTTTACCAGTTCAAGGAGTCTCTTGGTTGAATCCTTGGGGTTTTCTAGGTATAATATCATGTCATCAGCAAAGAGTGAGAGTTTGATCTCTTTTGCTCCCATTTGGAAGCCCTTAATTCCACTCTCTTGTGTGATTGCTGTAGCGAGGACTTGTAGCACTATGTTGAAAAGAAGTGGGGATAGTGGGAAACCCTGTCTTGTTCCAGTTCTAAGTGGGAATGCTTTCAGTTTTTCCCCATTCAGTATGATATTGGCTGTGTGTTTGTCATATATGGCTTGTATCATTGTTAGGTAAGCCCAATCTATGCCTATTTTGTTGAGCGTTCTTATCGTAAAAGGGTGTTGAATTTTGTCAAATGCTTTGTCTGCATCTGTTGAGAGAATCATATGATCTTTGTTTTTGCTTCTGTTTATATGGTGAATTACATTTATAGATTTGTGTATGTTTAACCATCCCTGCATCCCTGGGATGAAGCCCACTTGGTTGTGATGAATTATTTTCTTGACAAGCCTAGATTCCATTGGCTAGGATTTTGTTGAGAATTTTTGCATCTATATTCATAAGAGATATTGGTCTATAGTTTTCTTTTTTTGTTGCATCCTTTCCTGGTTTTGGTATCAGGGTTATGTTCACTTCATAAAATGTGTTGGGGAGTATTTCATCCTTCTCGATGTTGTGGAATAATTTTTGCAGGATAAGCACCAGTTCTTCCTTGTAGGTGAGGTAAAATTCGGGTGTCAAACCATCTGGTCTGGGACATTTCTTTTTAGGAAGGTTTTATATTGCTGTTTCGATTTTAGTCCTTGATATTCCTCTGTTCAGGAATTCTATTTCTTCCTGGTTGAGCCTAGGGAGGCTGTGTGTTTGTAAGAAATTGTCCATTTCTTAGAAAGAATTGTCCACACATTTTCCAGTTTGTGTGCATAGAGGTTTTTGTAGTATTCATAAATTCTATCTTGTATCTCTGTGGCATCAGTTGTAATTTCTCCTTTATTGTTCCCGATGGAGCTTATTAGAGATTTTTCTTTTCTGCTTTTTGTTAGTCTAGCCAATGGTGTGTCAATTTTGTTTGTTTTTTCAAAGAACCAACTTTTTATTTTATTAATCTTCTGTATAGTTTCCCTGTTGTCAATTTCATTTAATTCCGATTTGATGTTAATGATTTCACTTCTTCTGCTGGGTTTCGGGTAGGTCGATTCTTCTTTTTCAAGCTCTTTGAGATGATTCATTAAGTTGTCTATTTGTGACCTTTTCGACTTTTGGATTTAGGTATTTATGAAAATAAACTTTCCTTTCAGGACTGCTTTAGCTGTGTCCCACAGGTTTTGGTAACTGTGTCAGCTTTGTCATTTAATTCAAAATATCTTTTGATTTCCTCATTTATGAAGTGATCATTCAGCAGAAGGTTGTTTAGTTTCCATGGCTTTGTGTAGAAATGAGGACTCCTGTTAGGATTGATTTCTACATTTATTCCACTGTGGTCTGAAAAGATACATGGTATAATTTCTATTTTTTAAAATTGTTTGAGACGTGCTTTGTGTCCTAGGATATGGTCAATCTTAGAGAATGACCATGAGCTGATGAGAAGAATGTATATTCAGTGGTTTTGGGGTAGAAAGCATATGATATTAAAAGCACATTAATGTTTTCTATTTAATCTTCATCCGGAGATCTTAGAGTTTACCCCAGGATGTGGCATATTTCATCCCTTCTATAAATTAATTTATTCAGGAATGTTTTCATGGGGGATTTTTTAAAAGCTAAATCTTGAAAGTCCATTGAAGCATGCTTAATACCCCTGGCTTTGGAAGTCAGAAGAGTCATCAAACCCAAAATCTAAAATTTGTTAAATATATGAGGACAATCCAGTTTCTTAAAATTATTGTTTACTCAGTTGCCAAAAGAATCTTAGCTATGAGGTGGAGACTGTCAGCTGTTCATCAACCTTATTTCTTCTTTCTGTAAACACAACTGCACTACCTTTTGGACATGCTTGCAGTCACATATTGCACTGAACTAAGTTCTAGACAGTGGATAGTAAACCACAGTGATGGACAGAAATTAAAGACTCAATCATTAAAAAACAAAGTCCTAGAAGCAATTCTTCACACTCTCTCTCCTTCTAAAGCTAGATATTGATATTGCATCCCAGAGTAATTCTGAAATCAATTCATTATAAAGTGTGAATGGCGGGCTCCTCACATGCTCTCGTTTCTTTTTTTTTTTTTTTTTTTTTAATTATTTTTTTTTATTTCGGCATATGATGGGGATACAGATTTTAAGGTTTCAATAACTGCCCCTTCCCCCCCTCCCCCCACAAGTCTGAGTCTCCAGCATAACCATCCCCCAGACGGTGCACTTCTCACTCATTATATTTTCTGAATAACTTTGTGGACAGTAACCTCATGCAACCTCTTTGCACTAGTGTTGAATCATGCCGATCTGCTTACAGGAGCAAGAAACGCATTTCTCTTCTATTTGGATCACTGTTTATTTTTGGTTGTTTTTGTTACAGCTGCTGTGCTACCCTAAGAACTAAAACCAATATGTCAAGATTATTTGGGGAAATGAATAAGAAAACAAAAATAAAGATTTTAGCACAGTAACTGGCACCAGATTTCAATAAATGATTACAGGATTTGATCTAGCACACACAAGACCTTTATGTAAATAACAAAAACATCCACCTTTGGACAGCAAAATTGACTATCTAAATGAACAAATTAGTAAAAGTACCCTTTCTCCATTCTGACGTTGGCATTAGATAATGCATTTGGTATAAAAAGAAGGCTAACTTTCTTTCCCCATTATACCTCTATTAGGAGTCTTTTAAAAAAATTTTTTTGGAGTTTTTAAAGTTTAATGGGGCCAACAAGGTATGTAAATTGTGTTCTGGAAGACAGTAAGATCTGCTTTCTCCTACCAAAGAAAAGGGCACATTTTAGGAAAATTTGACAATTCAGAGTGAAGAGTACTGAGATTAATCTTCAGAGCACCAACTTAAACAAAACAACCAAAAACAAAATTGTTATTCAATTTGGGAAGAGAAAATAGAACCAAGGCATAAAGGGGAGATTAAATATTTGTTCCTTGATTTCAAAATCCTATTCAAAATTAGGAATAGAATTTCTGGCTACTTGTGAGCAATGCATCATATTACCAAACCCTAATTCCAGAATCTAATTTTACAACAATAGAAGAATAAAGATAACCCTAAGTGCATTCTTTGGTATATTTCAAAGAGAAGCTTGAAAGTACTCATATTACACAGGCCTATCCATTTCAGGTGCCGTTTCTGATAAAATCACAGATTGCTATAATTCTTCCTGCTATTGTAATATATTCAAACAAAACATGATTCACTTTTGCAAAAATTTAGGAATTCATCACTTTCATTCCTAGTTTTAGTTTGGAATTCCCTTTACAAAATAAGGATTATATCTATAAAGAATACAGAACTTCAATTCACACTACTTTTCTATTAATAACATTGAGTTCACAGCCTGCCTAGCCAATAAATATTATGGTTAACTTGGCAAGGTTCCTTCATAGAAAGATATTGTTAAATGGCTGAAGAAATTGAAAATTTTGACAAAGTGTTGTGAATAATTGCTGGAAAAACCCTTATACTGATTTGCAATGGTATTTTAAGGATGAAAATAGGAATTAACTGATACTGGACTACAAGTTTGCAAAGAAACATTTTCACTATCCTATTGACACACACACACACACACACACACACACACACACATATGATAGAATAAATTATAATACCCGGTAGGGTAACATGAGTTCTTCATATCATCTAAGTAACTGTATTCAGTTAAGACATTAAAAATGAAGATGAAAAATATGCTCTAAAACATTGTAGCTACAAGAGACCTTATACTTACTCAAAAAGATCTATTGAAGAATTTTATTTAGGTCTACCTAGCATGTAGAGAACCTCCATGCAATTCCATCTTTTCCAGAATGAGATTCCAAATTGCACTTTTTAGGAGAGGGACTGGAGGGACAGGGAGAGTTGGAGCTTGCTATTTAAGTTGTGATCACTTTATTAGTAGATAAAAGAGAGTTTTATCATTTTCCACTCATTCCAGTGGAAACTGATCAAAGCAGCACATGCATGAAAAATGTGAAACAGGATATGACAGAACAAATACCTACCCCCACCATCCATCTCCCTCTCACTGATAGTGATCCCCAAATGAAGCCCATTCCCAGTGTTCATGATCCCTCTACTTTAAGTCACCTGAATGCAGTCTCAAAAAATCAAATTGCATTTTAAAAACTTTTTTTTATTTTTAATAATATTTTGTGCTAATATATTCTACATTATATTCCTGGCCATTGCAATACGAGCGGGACTAGATTATTTTTTAGTTTGCTGAATACATTAAGGATTTCAAATGAACACAAGAATCTATACATGTAACAAATAAGCCATATATTTCTGGGCCTAGTGACTCTAGAACCACACTTTGAAAGAAGTTTGTAAAATTCTTTCCTTACACCAAATCTGTTTCTCATTAAGAAGTCTTATATTCAGTTATAATAAGCAAATGATTTTTTAAAATATTTGCTTTTTGTGATAACTTATAAATGATACTGGGGATATAATAACAAACCATAATTTCATATCTAAAGGTGACTATAAATAGTCATAGACAACTATACAAATGACAGGCTTGTAATATATGTATAATATAAAACCAAAAATATAATCACAAAATAGGTGAAATAATTTGGTAGAAGATTAATTTAATTTTACTTGAAATGAAAGTGTGATCATGGAAAATTTCCTGCAGAAAGAGAACCCTGATAGATGATTTTTAAAAAATCTGCCTCATAAATAATAGAAAAAGAAGATTCAGCCAATAGGAAGAATTTGTGATAAAAAGAGTTATTCAAAATGTTTAGTGTATTCAGCAAACTAAAAGTAATCTGTCCTGCTGTGTTATAATGGCCAGGAAGGTAATGTAGAATATAGAACTAAATATTATTAAAAAGAAAAAGAAAATATTTTAAAACGTAATTTGATTTATTGAGAATGGCCATGAGTCCACTTTTTATAATAAAGAGAACAAAGTGTTTTCATACATTCTCTACTATGCACTGGCATCAAATACAGCACTCCCACTTATATCATTTTTGTCATATGTCATCTTCAGCAGAGAATTTTTAAGTTATATGTTAGTTTCCATGTCTGTAAAATGGGGGAGAATAATTGTATTTTTATCTCATAGAACTTAGGTGAAGGCTAAGTGGGGGATGGAATCATGCAATGTGCTTGGCATCATGGCTGCCACACAGGAAACACTCTCTGACCTTCTTTTGTGTTTATGATTTTCGTATATGTGAATGAAAGCTAATCTTAAGTATATAGATTCATAGAATATTGGAGCTCTGAAAAGAAGAGACCACCTATTAATGTATCTGCAAAAGGTATACCATGTATACAATGTTTCAAACACACTACAGGTTTCCTTAATTGAACTCAGCACTGTCAACATCTGTGCTCTTAGAATTTTTTTAGAACAGCTTTCTGGCTGCCACTATTTGTCAGTTGAAGTCGGCAAAAGACAAATTTTTCTGCTGTCCCATAGTCAGTCAAACTACTTTTTCTCATATATGAGGAGATTACCATGTTTCCTTGAAAATAAGACAGGGTCTTATATTTATTTTTCCTCAAGAAGACACCCTAGGGCTTATTTTCAGGGGATGTGTTTTTTTTTTAAGTACGGTACAGCAATCTACATTTATTCAAATACGGTTAAGTCGTCTTCTTCTGGAACATCATCATAACTCTCCAAACCCCGAATTCCATCCTGAATTTCTTGCAACTCCATTCCTTTAGAACCACTGGCCACAATCTCTCATGTTGAACAATAGAGCTCTCATGGGGCAGATGAGAAGGGCTGCACTTCTTCTTTACCGCTCCTGGAGGAAATGCACGGGCTGTGCAGACACGCTGCATAGCCACGCCCATCACTGGGTCTTATTTTTAGGGTAGGGCTTATATTGTGCAAATGCTTAGAAATCCTGCTAGGGCTTATATTATGGGTAGGTCTTATTTTCAGGGAAACATGGTAGTAGTAATAATATATCTTAATTACACATATAGAAGAATAGTTCTTTCCTTATAATGACAAAAGTAATTTTTTTTCTAATTTTAAGTTACAAGAGAAAGCAAAAAAGAAAGGTTATTAAAAGAAAACAAACATATATTTATAAACCAGATCTATCTTTTGGTAATATTTGCATTTAGATTTTTGAAGAAGTTTATATTTATTTAAATTAAAATGTATATAAAAATCATGTATGGCACTATTGAAAAGATCACATTATTTTAGCTAAACAATAGAAGAAATTATAAGAATATGTAAGGCTTTATACTGAGTAGTAAAATGAACTTCAAAGTACATAAAAAATTTGCAAAAAAGTTGGTGAACAAAGATATAGAATATAATAAACTTTAAAATATAAAACATTAATATGTAATTTATTAATATGATATATTAACATTTAGATTTCTATAATTTATTAAAATGCATGGCTTTTAGGTCCAGTGTGTATAAATATTGATAAGATAGATTCTATTGATTTCTTTAAACACATCTGTGGCACACTTAGCTAGCAATAGCAATCTAGGTAATTGAGAAATACAAACAATTTCAGAGTTAATTGTTTGTAGAACTGATTATCTAAAAGTAATTTTGTATTCTCATATTTTGATGAAGAAATCCTTTTACAAGTCATCTTCCTAAGTGGTAGCTAAGCAGTTGGCTGAGTCATGTCCACCACAAATAAAATCAATTCATCATTTCGTAAAATTAGTAGTACCCAAAACATTGTAATTAGAAGTGCTTTATATGTGTGGGAGGCTGTTTTTCTTTTGCTCTATGCCTTGATGATTTTCAGAATCTTTGGCTGAGTGTCAATAGATATTTATAGCTTCCATTACTTTTATTTTGATTGTCTAAAAATACCTATTGTTAAATTACAAAAACTTAAAAGTATGTAGAATGAGGTTTCTTTTAAAATGTATTATATATATGATAAATTATATATACACACAAGAGAGTATAAATGTTTAGTTTATCTTTTCTATCAGAAATTAAATTTGGTTTTTCAGCCATTTGCTATTACTTGCTCAAGCAGAGGGTGCACATTCTTTCATTGACCACACATTTTCCACGTTGATACTTCTCCACACTCTAGCAATAATGCCTAATTTTAAATTAATATTAACACTACTGAATGATTTTATTTTAAACTTTATCTTTAATTGACCAAGAATTTATTTTATATATATATATATATATATATATATATATTTACAAGTACAGTAGGATTTTTTTATATATGTATACCTTGTGGAAAGATTACATAAAGCTAATTAACATACCCATCACCTCAAATACTTATCATTATTTTGTGCTGAGAGCATTCAAAATCAACTATTGGACAATATCCAAGTATACAATACATTATTATTAGGTATAGTGGCCATGCTGTACAGAAGATCTCCAGAATTGATTGTTCCTATCTAAGCAAAACTTTATGCTCTTTGACCAACATCACTTTTTTCCCCCTCACCATCAGTCCCTGGTGACCACCATTCTACTCTCTATTTCTATGAGCTCAATCAAATGTTTAGAACTCAGACATAAGTGAGATCATGCCATATTCGTCTTTTTGTGACTAACTTATTTCCCTTAGTATAATGTCATCCAGGCATTAAGACATACCACTTCAGAAAATCATCAAATCCTAAAGGAATATAGCAAGATGAAGAAAGGAACAAATCTAATTGGCATGTATTCTTTGCTCTTTATCATGTTATAGTGGAGAGAAGAGGCATCCCACCTCCACTCTAAGGTTCATCTGTCTATCTGCACTTCACATCCTATCACTGTTGCCTTTCAAAAACATCGTGTTACAAATTGTAAGTTCATATGAAAATCTTTAATATAGTCTTCTTTATTTGATCCTTCCATTTATTTTTTTTAAAACATAGCTTTGGTAAAGATTCTTTACATACATTTCTTTGGAGGAGGAGCTTGAATTTTTAATGAAAAGGTAGAAAGGAGAAAATAACACTTGCTACTCACTACCCAGAATTAACTACTGATGTTTCAATACATTATTTTCCAGTCTTTCTATGTACATAAATATTTTTAAAGTTTAAAAATATACTTCTATGAAAAAATGAGACTATTTTAGGTAAAATGAAATTGTCTTTGGCCATCATCTTCTATTCTACAATTATAGCATCATAAAGAATAGATTCACTGTCCTAAAGTCTGTGTCACACCTATTCATCCTTACCTCCCTCTGTGTGAAACTTTAGCAACTACTGATCTTTTTAACTGTCTTCGTATGATTGCCTTTTGAATAATGCCATATAATTAAAATTATACAATATGTAGCTTTTTCAGATTGGTTTCTTTCATTTGGCAATATGAATTTAAGTTTCCTTAAAGTTTTTGTGGTATGATAGCTCATATCTTTTAAACAACAAATAATATTCCATTGTAAGGTACCATAGTTTGCTTATCCATTCATCTATTGTAAAATATATTAATTTCTTCCAGGTTTTGGCAATTAAGCATATAGCTACTATAAATATTTGTATGTAGTTATGTGTTTGTGTGTGTGAACAGAAGTTTTCAACTCCCTTGAATAAATACCAAGGGGAAAAGACTGGATCCTACAAAGAGTATATTTAGCTTTTTAAGAAACTTACCAAGTATATTACTGAGTGACCTTACCATTTTGCATTCCAACCAGCAACGAATGAGAATTCTTTTTGCACCACATCCTAATTAGCATTTTTTTTACTGTTTTAGATTTTAGTCATCCTCATAAGTTTGTGGTTGTACCTTATAATTATTTTAATTTTTAATTCCATTAAGAGATCTTTTCATATGCTTATTTGCCATATATGTATATCTTACTTGGTGAGGTGTCTATTCAAATCCTTTGCCCATTTTGTAATTATTTTCTTATTGTTGAATATTAAGATTTATTTGTATATTTAGAATACAAATACTTATCAGATATATGTTTTACAAAGATTTTTATCCAGATATATGTCTCAACTCTTCATTCTCTTACCAAAGTCTTTCATAGAGCAGGAGTTTGTACTTTTAATGAACTTTAAATTATAATTTTTCTTTCATGAAGTGTTTGTGTTATATTAAAAAAATTGTCACCAAAACCATGGGTACCAATTCTCTCCTTTGGAATTTTATATTTTTACATTTTGCATTTAGACTTATAATCTATTTTGAGATAATTTTTGTAAAAAGTATAAGATACATGGCTAGATTAATGATTTTGCATGTGAATATCAAGTGGTTTCAGCATAATTTTTTAAAAGACTATCCTTTCTCCATTGAATTTGACTTTGCTTGTTTGTCAAAGTTCAGTTGACTATAGCAGTGTGGATATATTTCTGAGCTCTCTATTCTCTTCCAAATATCTATTTACCTAGTCTTTCACCAATTCTCAACTGCCTTAATTATTGTAGCTAGACTTGTAATTGGGTAGTGTCAGTCTTTTGACTTTGTTCTTTTCCTTCAATATTGTGTTGGCTATTCTGAGTCTTTTGCCTTTCTATATAAACTTTAGAATCAGTTTGTTAACATACACAAATAACTTCCTGGAATTTTGATAATTAATAAACTGCATTGACTCTATAGGTCAAATTAGGGAGAACTGGCAACTTGGAAATAGAGTCACCCTATTTATGTACAAAGAACATGTGTTTATTTAGATCTTCTTTCATTTCTTGGATCAGTATTTTCTTCATATATATCTTGTACATATCTTGTAAAGATTTACTCCTAAGCATTTCATTTTTTGGTCATGCTAATGTAAATAATATTTTGATTTTATTTTAATTTGAAATATATTCACAGCAACATCTGAACTGTTATTTGAGCAACTGGGTACATAGTTAAGACCAGTTGACCCATAACTTTGACTATCTAAGCTAGATTAGATATTTTGGGTATTTTTTTCTGCTTGGCAGTCTCTGAACTTTCTGGATCTTTGATTTCATGCCTTTAAATACATTTTAAAAATATTCAGTCATTTTCACTTCAAATTCTTAAAATTTATTTCTTTTTATTCTCATTCTGTTATTATAATTATACCAATATTGCAACTTATATAATTGTCCCACAAGTTTTAGATGTTTTGTTTCATCTTATTTTTTTTATTTGCATTATAGATTTAGAAGTTTATTTCTTCAAATTCACTAAGTATTTCCTTGGCTGTGCCCTATTTAATGATGAGCCCACCCAAAGCATTCTTTATTTCTGGTATAGTGTTTTTGATTTACAGCATTTCCTTTTTTTTTCTTCCTTTTATTTCATCATATTATGGGGGTACAAATATTTTTAGGGGTACAAATATTGCCCCTGCCCCCTCTCCCTCCCCTCCCCCCGATGTGCCAGAGATTCAAGCATGTTCAGTCCCCCGGTGGTGCGCACCACACACATTATGTAAGTACACACCCTTCTCCTCCTCCCCCTCCCGCCTGCTCACCACCTGATAAAAAGTTTTTTTTCTTTTTTGTTTGCTTGTTTTCTGGGTTTTTTTAGACATTTTGGTTACATTGTATATCTTTGCCTCTCCCTAAGAAGAGTTAGAGTTATGCCCTTCCCTTCCAAAATGCTTGCCACATCCCTAAGATTGGGTCAGCGTTTCCTTTTAAATCTTCTCTTAGAGTTCCTTTTTCCTGCTTTTGTTGCCCCTCTGTTCTTTCATGATGTCATTTTTTTTCCCATTAAAACCTTTAGAACATTAATCATAGTTGTTTTAAACTCCTTATTTGACAATTCCCACATCTCTGTCATATCCGTGTTTGGTTCTGACATTTGCTCTGTCTTTGAAACTGTGTTTTTGTTGTTGTTTTTTATCTTTTAGTATGCCTTGTAATTTTCTGTAGAAATTTATAAATGACATAGTGGGTAAAGGGAACTGACATACCTAGACCTTTGGTGTGAGGAATTATACTATCTTTAGAGGAGTTGTGCTGTTTTTACATTTTGCAGTTTCTGTGAGAATTGGAGGCTAAAATTTACTCTGGTGTTCTTCTTTTTATCTCTCCTAATGTCTTTGGATTTCCCTAGAAGATTCTTTTAAACCATAGCCTGAGCATGTGTATTACCTGCAGTTTCAAAGTCTTATGATTATATCTCAGTCTGAGCTATGACTTCCATAAGTACTTCTCACCACACCACACCCAACCGACCCCTGGCTTAGATGAGAAAGGAACGCTAGATGGTGCTACACTTGGGTATGTCCATTCTACCAGGTTTTTTAGCTTCTGGTAAAAGTCCAGTGTGTTAGGCTCTAGTAAAATAAAATATTTTGAGGCAGACATTGTTAAGAAGACAAGAATGCTCTGCTATTATTTTAAAATAGCTATTTTTCCCTCGCCCTGCAAAAGACATTAGGAGATTTTTCTCAGATCTTTACTCTGAGAACCTGGTAGGGTTCCTGGTGAAATTCACAAAAGTGGATGCATGGTGAATAGGCTAAAACTGGGCCCCCCTTAGAAGTTTTTAACTTTCACACTGGTCCAGACTGAGCCTCCAACAGTATCATCAAATATATTTTAAGTTTTCTTACCATGCTACTGGTCATTGCAGAGGATTTTGCTCCTGGGTTTCTTCTTTGGTAAGCTATAATTATCTCTATTCAACTATGTGGTTCTTTAATTTGGGGAACAGGAATTTGCCTTCCAACCTCAAATATCTAATGTATCTAGGAAAATTGTTGGTGTTCAGTTTGTTCAGCTTTTTATTGTGATGATGGGAGTGATGACTTCCAAGCTCCTCAATGTGCTGCCTTGGAAACCAGAATTCCTTTCCCTTTACAACAAATTAAAATAAAACCTAAAACCCCAACATACAAAAATTTATTTGGCTCTATATGCACTCAAAAGCCTGTGTTTTTCCATTTTTTTGTTTTTTATTGTTTTTCACTTATCCTCATTTATTTCAGTCATCATCCTCTGCCTGTTACCTACTGTGATATTGCCTCAATCCCCAACCTTGAGTTAAATTGCTCTCGCAAGGTCACATTTTCCCAACTGCTAAATGCAATAAAAATAATTTTGCTCTTACATTAGTTAGCTTTTTATAACATTTTAAAATATGGAATATTTTATTGCACAATTACTCTCTTTATTTCTAAGAGATTATTTATTTTTCTTCTTCTTTGGTTACTTCTTTTCAATCCCTCATATCAAGCCTTGGTTTTAGTTTGCTTGTCTTTTTACCTCATCATAGTAATCAGGGCCTTGTTCTAAGTCTTCTTCTCTTTTTATTTTATGTATTTCCTACAGGTGATGTCACACTCTTCTAAAGAAATTCTCCTCCTCCAAACCACAAGCCAGTTTCTCCATATTAGCTTCTTATCTCATAGTCACATCACCAGTCACCCATTTGAGTCTGAGATTAATTCATTCTTTTTAAGACTAACATGAATTTTTTAGTTGCCTAGCATAAATGTAGCAATACACAAAACATACAAAAATACTCTAAAGTACTTTTTGAGTTTCTTATCATGAAATTTACTTAACTACTTTAGTTCTTCTAAATAATGTGTATTCATGCAACATATTTCATTTCTTCCCTTATACATATTATGTTATAGAATTATCCTTAATAATTTATCTAAATAATAGCATATGAATACAAGAAATGGAACAGCATAAAGGTAAAATTTAAAGAAATTTTAAAGAAGCATATAATAAGACTTTTAATATTAAGCTAAATTTGTTTTACAACAACCCACAAATCATGTACATGTGCTTTATGATATAGAGAAAAGCCCAATTTTGGCTTCTCAGGTACAATTCAAGTATTTTATTGTTCTGTAGAAAATAGTCCTTTATAAATCTGAGAGGTGTTTTTGTATAGGATACAAATGAGATCCTAGTGTAATAATAGCATGCAATGTGGTACCGATTCTACAGATTTTTATCAACAAATCTTTATTGCTTTTTTTTAAAAGTAAGTATTATAATCCTTTGCTATAGATTATCTTTTATTTTTTAATAGCTTCAAATAATAGAAGACAGAGTGGATAAAACAATAACAAAGTCATCAATAAAACAATATATTTCAATTTGAAAATATTCATATGTGCAAATTATAAAAAAATATAGTCATGCTAGATACCTTAGTTCATCTTTCTAAGAAGCCTGATGATATGGTCTTCCTTTGTACCAACATCTTATCTGAATATTTTTTTTTTCATTGCAACTTAAGAAGAATAGAATTTAAAGATCTATGAGCTATCATTTTCCTCTGAAGAGTTTCTTAATAATATAGATCTCATAAATCAGATCCACATTATGCCACATTTCCCCAGAAAACAATGCAGGAAGTATTAAAATATTTTGGTATTTGGCATTACCTTGACGATACTCTAGGCAGAGATGCACTTGGGTAATGGTGGTGAGTGGGAATACAGAAAATTGAAATGTTTCCTACAGTCAGATGCTGAATTCATTTTTAGAAGTTCACCGACAGTAGCATTGAGAATAGTATCAGGAAGAGGCTATTGAAATCAGGATCCCAGGAAGAAGCTATTAAAATCACAGCAGTGCAAATGGAAAAGATTGTTTAGGAATATTTTTAGGGGATACCAATGTGGAGACTTTTACAGAATAGAATTTGGAGGAGAAAAGAAAAAAAAAAAGCAAGAATGATTCATCACCTCTTTCCAGCTGGAAACATGAAGTAAGTTAAAGAAAGCTACAAGAAAAATTTAGCTGTACCAGATATCCTGAAGTTAAAAACAACTTGATTTTATAGAACTGAAGGCCAAACTTATAAGAAAAAAATTGCTTGGAAGGTATTTTTTAAAAAGAATGATTTAGGATTCACAAGACAACAAAAAGCTAAGCATGACCATGGGGGATATATGTAAATATTCTGAAATGAATCAGATGACTAGAATGGCAAGTTATGAAATCTAGAAACTTCAGTGTACTCGAAGACCCTACAGTGATATTTGTCATCTGGATGAGGGTATCTATGAAGTGAGCTGAAAGGTCCAAAAGTCGCTGCAGCATCTTTGCTTTGCCAAATTTTCAATTGCACTTTGATAAGCTCAGCAAAGCTTTAGTTGATATGCTAAACATTATAAAATCATAAATTATATAGAGTTATTCAAAGCTGAAGTCACCAAATAATCTGATTTACAAGTGCAGTTATAGGATACCCAATTAAAAGAAAAGGATACTTACAATTACTTTAAGTATGTGACCCAACAGTTTCTCATTGGATTATTAGACAAATTTGACTTATCATTTGTTTTAACTATGCAACTCAGCAATGTTTTTTATTGCTCTGACACAATTAGTATGCTAATTAATATAGAGTACTGTAACTATGTTGATATTATATTACATTTTAGCCTAAAATACCAGGAACTATTCTGTAATATTATGGAACAAATGAATTAATTAAACATTTTTATTTCACATAGATATTATTGTAGAATAAAAGTAATTTCAACATTTTCAAAAGACATTAGTTCCTGAATCATTTAGCTACTAACATTTGTGTATTATGAAAATGTTATCCATAGCTTCCTATTGTATTTTCAATTAAATTTTGATATAGTATTACATAATTCTTAACAATAAAATAATTTAGGCTCTTTGTTTCTAGAAATTAGCTGCTTTACAAAGAGATATTTCTCTTCTATAGATTATTTAATTAATTTATTTATTTTAAGTTTAAAAGAGTTTTAAATCCATATCTTACCTTTTATACCTTTTCAAAAAAAAAAACCTAACTGGCAAAACCGGATAATATTTTTGAGTTCACTTATGAGGCAAAGATATGAGACATTGCATTTAATTACATAAATATAAAGAACAAATTACTGATACTCAGAAAGCAGACATTCTTGAGAACAATAAAATAAACAAGTGAGACTCCTAGGTTAATAAAAATGTCACATGTTCTTAAGTTGATGGCAATGTAGATAAAAAGTACATACGGTTGATTTCTATTTTAGTCCTAAACTTCATTACTATTTATTAAAGTGTCAAATCAACATGTTTCCTGTTTGCTTTGCATGTAACTCATGAGTTATTGATGATTGTTAAAATGCTTCAAAGGATTAGGCATTTTGCTGAAACATATTATATATAAATAAATATATGTATTAATAAAAAAAGTTATATATTTAGAGAATCTTTAGGGAGCTGACATTATCAACATTTCACATTCATAGACTATAGATATGGGTTTTCTAGAACTAGGTTTGTGGTTCAATAATTTGTTATCTATAGTGATCCAAATGGGATTTCACAAATTGTTGGAAACTCAAGAGGTCATTCCAGCCTTACACTATGAATAGCCTGACACTTTTGCCTTTTCAAATAAGTAAAGAAAACAATGCTTACTAATCCTAGAATGTATTTCATGGCCTTAAGCAAATGATCTATATTAATGAAATTTAACACTGCTTAAGTGAATATTGGTTCATTTATTTATTAAACAAATTTGAAATTATTAATTGAATTCCTAGAATACATGCCGTGGCTAAAGCTAGGTCACTTGTTCTCCATCAGAAAATTTCAATGTGAAAATATAATCATGTGACATCATACATACTATAACAGAGACATAACTGCAGTTAATGATAAAAAAAGAGAGCAGCTAAATTTCTAGAAAATTAAAGGGAATTCTTCCAAAAAGAAAAACATTTATATTGGATATTAAAATATAATTAAACTGTTTCTTTTAGAAAATATTTAATATTTTTTTTTCTAACTGACTTATTCATATGCTTTGAAAGTAGAAATGGGTTTGTTGATTCCCAGTTTTGCTTATTCAGGAAATGATGACTGTTGTAACTAAATGTAGATCATAGAAGTAGACGAAATGACTCTAAAGCCTGGGAATGACAGGGATGATGTCATGGCTGGGGCAAAATCTTTTGGAAAATAGGTGAGAGAAGCAGAGGAACTCTGAGAGTCCTGAAATACCAGGTGCCAACAAGGCGCCAAGAGCCACCACGGGGCACATTGAGTGCCCCTCTTCCATCTTCACTCCACCACAGATCTGTAGTAAAGTCTTATCCAGAACGGGATTGTATTTTTCTGGCAAATAAAAGGCAATTTTTAAAATCAGGTTTCTTTGATAAGTTGAATCAGAAGGGACACAATGAAAGCCAAGAAATAATAAAGCATGGGCATTTTTTTATTTCTGCATATTATGAGGTACAGATGTTTAGGTTATGTATATTGCCCCCCTCCCCACTCAGAGCTTCAAGTATGACCATCCTCCAGATGGTGGGCATCACACTCATTATGTCTGTATATATCCATTCCCTCCTCCCCCCTTCCATCTGGCAGATGCCTGATAAATGTTATTACTATATGTGCACTTAGGTGTTGATCAGTGAAACCAATTTGCTAGTGAGTACATGTAGTGCTTATTTTTCCATTCTTGGGATACTTCACTTAGTAGAACGGGTTCCAGCTCTATCCAGGAAAATACAACAGATGCTATATCACCATTGTTTCTTAAAGCTGAATAGTAATCCATGGCATACATATACCACATTTTATTAATCCACTCATGAATTGATGGGCACTTGGGTTATTTCCACATCTTTGCAATTGTGAATTGTGCTTCATAGGAAACCAGAGAAGACTCGGTATAGCAAAAGCAATCCTAGGCAAAAAGAATAAAATGGAAGGCTTCAATTATCCTATCAAAAACTCAGCCTAAAGTATCTAGAAATAATCGCTTTTTTAACTTTGATACTCTATGAATATCTCCACTGTAGATCTGTGGCTGTAACTATTTATGAGTGAATTATTTGTTTTCATGTTTTATTCACTTTTATTTTCCCTGAATGTAGTGCAGTATAGTGCTTAAGAGACCTTGCTTTGGAGTCAGTATACGTGGATTGTGACCTCATTTCTGTCACTTACTAGCTAAGCGATGCTAGGAAAACATTGTTAAATGTCTGTACTACCAAAAGTGATCTACAGACTCAATGCAATCTTTATTAAAATACCATCATCATTTTTCACAGATATAGAAAAAATAATTTTACGCTTCATATGGAACCAGAGAAGATCCCATGTAGCAAAAGCAATTCTAGACAATAAAAACAAAATGGGAGGTATCAATTTGACAGATTTCAAACTATACTACAAAGCTGTAGTAATTAAATCAACTTGGGACTGGCACAAGAATAGGGACATTGACCAGTGGAACAGAACTGAGAACCCAGATATAAAACCATCCTCATATAGCCATTTCATCTTTGACAAAGCAGACAAAAACATACACTGGGGAAAAGAATCCTTATTCAATAAATGGTGCTGGGAAAACTGGATAGCCACATGTAGAAGACTAAAACATGACCCACACCTTTCACCTCTCTCAGAAATCAACTCATACTGGGTAACAGACGTAAACATAAGATATGAAACTATTAGAATTCTAGAGAAAAACATTGGAAATACTCTTCTAGACATCGGCTTAGGCAAAAAATTTATGAAGACCCCAAAGGCAAGCACAGCATCAACAAAATTAAATAAATAGGACCTAATCAAATTAAAAAGCTTCTGCACAGCCACAGAAACTATCATGAGAGCAAACAGACAACCTACAGAATGGGAGAAAATATTTGCATGATACACATCCAATAAAGGGCTGATAATTAGAATCTATTTAGAACTCAGGAAAATCAAAAAGAAAAAAATCAAACAACCCTATCAAAAAGTGGGCAAAGGACATGAACAGAAACTTTTTAAAAGAAGACAGAATAATGGCCAACAAGCATATGAAAAAATGCTCAACATCTCTAATCATCAAGGAAATGCAAATCAAACCCACAATGAGATATCACTTATCTCTAGTGAGAATGGACTTTATCAAAAAGTCCCAAAACAATAAATGTTGGCATGGATGCAGAGAGATAGGAAAACTCCTACACTGCTGGTGGGACTGCAAACTAGTGCAACTTCTGTGGAAAGCTATATGGAGGATACCTTAAAGAGCTACAAGTAGATCTACCATTTGACCCAGCAATTCCATTACTGGTGATCTACCCAAAAGAAAAAAGGCATTCTTTAAAAAAGACATCTGCACTCAAATGTTTCTAGAAGCATGGTATTTTTTCAAAAACCGTGGGAGATTTAAGGCCTCATCCAGGTAGTAAATTCAGTAATTTGGATCAAGTTTAGTTAAATATGTGGTAGCATAAAATGTCTTAATGTGATGTGTTACAAGTTGGTTTATTTTCTCATGTCTTTTGACACAAGGTACTTAAATAAAATCATTGCCACTGAAATGAATCAATGATGCACTTCTCTTAGAATTTCCAAACCTCTTTGCTTAGTCTAGCAATAGCATAAGAGTATGTGAGTAAATGTTGAAATAGAAAATCTATAGTACACAGTGTTATATGTCTGCATTAGAGGGGACAATCCTATAAAAAGTAAATCATTTCCTGATATTTCATTGTGAATATAATTTAAAAAGATAGTGTTTTGAGAAATTGAATGTGTTCTGGAAGGAAAACAAGATAATGACATAATTAATTAACTAATTAAAAATGTATTTTTGAGGACTTAGTATGTGCCAGCCACTCTTCTAGGTGCTAGAGAGGCACTGTTGAACAAAACTAGCAAAGATTATTAGCCATGTGGAACTTACATTCTAGTGGGAGAAGACAGAGACTAAAAAGTAAAATTCTAAGCCAGGTGCAGTGGCTCACACCTGTAATCCTAGCACTCTGGGAGACAGAGTTAGGAGGACCACTCAAGCTCAGGAGTTTGAAACCAGCCTGAGCAGGAATGAGACCCTTTCTCTACTAAAAATAGAAAGAAATTAACTGGCCAACTAAAAATATATATATAGAAAAAATTAGCCTGGCATGGTGGCACACGCCTGTAGTCCTAGCTACTCAGGAGGCTGAGGCAGAAGGATTGCCAGGAGTTTGAGATTGCTGTCAGCTAGGCTGATGCCACAGTGCTCTAGCCCAGGCAACAGAGTATCTCAAAAATTAATTAATTAACTAACTAATTAATTAAAACAAAATAAAATAAAAGGTAAAATTCTTAGGTAAGCCAATTATATAATAAATTAAATTAAGTAAATGATTTGTAAAAAATAAAAATAGAGATCAAGGATGCAAGAGATTCAATTTGTAGAGTTGTATAGAGTGGGCCCCATTGAGGAGGTGACATTTGAACAATAAATAGAAGTGAAATAAACAACCACATGGATATAATATGGAGAATAAACACTCCAGTCTAAGGGTACATTCAGTTTAAGAGCAAAAGTCATGTGACCACAGAGTGGTTGGAGGGCTCAAGGAATATCAAAGAGGCCATATTAGCTGGAGCAGAATAAAAGAAGACAGAGTCAACAGGGAGCCAGATTGGTCATTGTGAAATTGTGGGCTTTTACTCTGAGAAAAATAAGGATTCAATGGAAGAATCTGAATAGACACTGGTATGATATAAATTACTTAATAGGATCATTTTGGCTAATGTTTTAGAATAAACTCTATGGAGAGAAAGATAGATGTGTACAAAATAATAACGGGTTTCTGAAATAATCTAGACCAGAGGTGTTGGTGACTTAGACCATAGTGGTAATTGTAGAGATGATGGAGGTAATACAATTCTAGATTTGTTTTGAAGATATAGCCAATGCATTCATTGATGGATTAATGATGATTGTGGGAGAAAGAATCAAGCATGATTGCAAGTATTTGACCTAGAATTGTCATTAATTGAGGTGCTAAAATTTGTGAAGATTTAGAGAGATATGTGGAGGGAAGATAAAGAGTTTAATTTGACACATTAAATTTGAAATGCCCACTCTATCTACTGTCTATTCTACTATATAGTAAAGTAAAAATATCAAGTCTAAAATTCTCTGCAGAAATGTGGGCTGAATCTAATTGCAAATCCTTCCAAGTCAAGAAAATGAGATTACTGAGAGTGGAAAGATGAGCCCTCATTGTTTATTTATTTTTTTTTATTTTTAGGTACTGTGTCTTGCAGTCACCCATGAGTACAATGGCATGATAATTATCATTACTTATTGCAGACTTGAAATTCTGGACTCAAGAGATCCTTCTGGGTCAGCCTCCTGAGTAGCTGGGACTACAGTTATGCACCACTAACCTGAGCTAATATTTTTCTTCACTCTTCTAGAGACATACTCTCACTGTGCAGCCCAGGCTGGCCTTGTACTACTGACCTCAAGCAATCCTCCCACCTAAGCATAAAGAGAAGTTAGTGCAAACCAAACTTGTTCTTCCAGATTTTCTTACCATTCCAACCATTTGATGTTGCAGACTGAGGGCAGAAGATGTTAATTAATCTTTCACTTTCTCTCTCTCTCTCTGTCTCTCTGTCTCTCTCTCTCTCTCTCTCTCTTTCTCTCTCTTTCTCTGATACAGAATGATGGAAGTGAGGGGGAAGGGTGCAAACCAAAAATTATTCCATGGAAGACAAATGAATTTCTAGGTTTCTGGGATGACCACCATGTTAAATGCTACTTACTATGGTTCAAGTAAAATAAAGCCTTTTCATAGCTATGCATTGATCATGGTGATCACAGACCATGAAAAGTATTTAGAAAAATCTTAAGAGAGTGTTTCAAAAAAATGGAGAAAACAATTTGGAGACAGAAAAGCTAGACAGCTCTTTAAGAGTTTTACTGAAAAGGGGAGAAAATAAATGAATCAAGAGCTCCAGGTAAATGGAAGTAAAAAAAAACATATTTTTTGTAATAACCAAAAATATGAATAATTTACATGCTGATTGATATGATCAAGTAGAGAAGGAAAAAATTATGAAAGAAAAGGAGAGAAGTAGCTGAGCAATATCCTTGAATTAGGATAAAATGAAAGTCACCCACAAATAAAGAACATGGACAAATATAAAAAATAGATAAACTTCAGTTATAGTAACAAGAATGCTATAGTTTGAATGTCTCTTCCAAAACTCATGTTAAAATTTAATTGCCATTGTACCAGTTTTAAGAGGTAGTAGCCTTAAGAGGTGATCAGGCCTTAAGGACTCTACCCCCATGAGTGGATTAATGTCATTATTATAGGAGTGGGTTCCTTGTAAAGGGAGGATTTTGCTCCTCTACCCCCTGAATGGTCTCTCTTGCCCTTACACCTTCTGTCATGAGATGACACAGGAAGAAGGCCCTTGTCACATGACAGCCTCTCGATCTTGGACTTATTAACCTCCAGAAACATGAGAAATAAATTTCTATTGTTTAGAAATTACCCAGCCTATAGTATATTATAGCAGCACAAAATGGACTAAGACAAACAAGAAAGGTAGGCAGGTAATTTGGTAAGGTAGTTAAGAAAAGTATTCTTATAATTTCTTTAATTTTCTTCTAAAAGTAGGAAGCCAAGGTCAGCCAGTTGAGAGTAGTGATTAGCGAGTGAGGGTAAAGATTTTACAAGAGAATAGAAGAGTGTGATAGTCAATTAGGAGAGTAGGAGAGTTAATGGATTACAGAAATAATGTTAATAGTCCTGTTGATAATTCAAGGTAATATGTTTAAATAGAAAGCTGTCTGAATTTTTTTAAATTCTTTTATAGCCACAGTTAGCTTCATGGATGTAGGTGCTTGAAAGGCAGAATTATTATCTTATTAAGGAAGTGAAATAATGCAATAGTGAGGAAGGAAATAGAGAGTTTATTCCTGAAAGTAGTTTTAATGATTGATTATTCTTAGAAAATTTGAATGGGTTGATACACTTGTCTCATCTACCAAGATCGAATATTCTGAAGAACAAACTGCTATTGTGTCGCTGGCTATAAAGCAAAAATTGGAACTATGTAAAGGAGAAAAAAACCAGAAGCATTTGTAAGACATAGAGAAGAGAATTTTGAGCAGTGGTTAGTATACAACTCCAAAATGTTGCCAAAGAGCCAGACATTAGGAGAATATAATTGAGTGATTTTAATGCCTGGTCCTGCATTAGGAATTATATATTGTCTCAAATCAACAAAATAGGGTAGAATTCCTGTCAGCATTTGAATGGGTATATAATATAGATAGAAGCAAATACATTATTCACCCTAAAATTATTTGAAATCAGGAATAAGAAAGCATACCTATATGTGAGGATCATGAAGGAGATATTTCAGTCTTCCAAGAGATTTGCCAAAATGACAACATTAGACTCATTTCAGGAGTACTTGATATAAAACTGTTCCTGCAAAATTATAAAAGATACTTGTGTTAGTCAATTTTATGCTGTTTTAACAGAATACAACAAACTGAGTAATTTATAATAAATGGAACTTTATTTGCTTTCAAAGTTCTAGAGGCTGGGAAGTCCAAGAGCATAGCTCTAGCTTCTGGCAAGGGCCTTTGTGCTGTGTCGTCCCATGGTCAAAGGCAGAAGAACAAGAGAGGGCAAGCAAGAGAGAAAGAGAGAGAGGAAAGGGGTCAAAAGTATCCCTCTATCAGGAACCCACTCCAGCAATAACTACCCAACTCTCAGGATAATGACATTAACTCATTCATGAGGGTGAACATCTTATAATATAATGACCTGTCAAAGCTTCCACCTCTCAAAACTGTTGCATTCAGGATTAAGTTTTCAACACATGAACTTTGTGGGACACATTGAAACCATGGCAGACATGATTGTCCCATCTTGACTTAATGTCTCCCTTGCCATAATTCTTTCCATTAATAAAGAAAAAAAAATCAAATGAGAATTAATTTCCTATACTCTCAGTGACTAGCATCACATGGTTGAGGTGATAATGGGAACTGGAAGAACGAGCCTGCCATGGTGAGTTAAAAGTAATGTGTGTACTATTGAGTCACCTGAGGATGGAAATAAATAGTCTCTATCTCCCTTTTTAGAATTGTATTTTTTCCTATAGAAACAAAAGTTACCATGAAAAGCATAGTGTTACTACTTCTCAGTGTCAAGAAAATTACATGCATATGATATAGATTTCAGAAAAATAAATTAATGGACTACTTGGTATTTACTGAGGCTAGATTTTTTTTTTCTGCAGCAAGTAATGTATTGGTGACTATACAGGTGATGGTATTAATATTAAGACAAAGAAATTACATGAATTTTATGGTATTACATAGTAAAGGGATGAAGACAGGATTCAATTCCACATAACTGAGTTTGCCCTCTTGTGGTTGAATTCTAAAGATGAAAATACTAACCTGGTCTCACAGAATGTAATGTCTAAACATGGCAAGCATAGGTGCAGAGCAAATCTGACTCCATACATATAACAGTTCACTGCTACTGATTCCCCTGCTGTGAAAGGCATGGGCTTTGGGATGGAATTCAGAGAAGGTCAGGCTTAGATAGCTAAAGATGGTAATGTCAGTAGGAGTCTGTTTCACATGATGCACCCTATCTGGGAGGATCAAAGAATTATGACCAAGAATTTAAGCTCAGAATTTATTTACATTTATTTACATTATTACATTATTTACATTAATTTATTACATTAATGTATGCTTAACATTTAAGCATAATATGGCTTTTTTATTTGACCCTGCACCTTTTCCAGCTACTCATATATCCCTAAATGATTTTTATGATGTAGAGCAAGCTCTTGCTTGTTGCATTAGTAACAGAGGCCAAATATTAGTGTTACTGAAGGACTAGATGCAGGCGTCCTCAAACTACAGCCTGCAGGCCACATGTGGCCCACCAAGGACATTTATCTGGCTTGTGGGGTGTTTTTGCCACAGCTGTCTGTCCTGCTTAGCAGCCTACTCATCCCGGGCCCACAGTGCGCATGTGTGGAATGTGTGCCACACTATCCAACGGCCCTACCAACGATCTGAGGGACAGTGAACTGGCCCCCTGTTTAAAAATTTGAGGACCTTTTGAGTATATGCCCAGTAGTAGAATTGCTGGATCAAATGGTAGATCTACTTGTAGCTCTTTAAGGTATCTCCATACTGCTTTCCATAGAGGCTGAATCAGTTTGCAGTCCCACCAGCAGTGTAGGAGTGTTTCTATCTCTCTGCATCCACACCAATATTTATTGTTAGGGGACTGTTTGATAAAGGGCATTCTTACTGGAGATAAGTGATATCTCATTGCAGTTTTGATTTGCCTTTCCCTGATGATTAGAGATGTTGAGCATTTTTTCATAGTTTGTTGGCCATTATTCAGTCTTCTTTTGAAAAATTTCTGTTCATGTCCTTTGCCCATTTTTTGATACGGTTGTTTGATTTTTCCTTGCTGCTTTTCATGAGTTCTAAATAAATTCTAGTTATCAGCCCTTTGTTGGATGTGTACCTTGCGAAAATTTTCTCCCATTCTGTGGGTTGTCTGTTTGCTTTCACGGTTCACAACTGCAAAGTTGTGGAAACAACCCAGGTGCCCATCAATACATGAGTGGATTAATAAAATGTAGTATATGTATACCATGGAGTACTATTCAGCTTTAAGAAACAATGGTGATATAGCACCTCTTGTATTTTCCTGGATAGAGCTGGAACCCATTCTACTAAGTGAAGTATCTCAAGAATAGAAAAACAAGCACCACATGTACTCACTAGCAAATTGGTATTAATGGATCAACACCTAAGTGGACACATAGGAATAACATTTATTGGGTGTCAGGTGGGTGGAAGGGGGGAGGAGGGAATGGGTATATACATACATAATGAGTGAGATGTGCAACGTTTGGAGGATGGTCATGCTTGAAGCTCTGACTTGAGGGTGGAGGAGGGGAATGGGCATTATACATAAGCTTAACATTTGTACCCCCATAATATGCTGAAATAAAAAAATGGAAAAAAAAACAAAAAAAAGTTTGAGGACCCCTGGTAGAGCATCTCAACTAATGAAAACCATGAGATCAAGTCATGAGGCAATCCTCAATAAGGAACTTAAGAAGGTTTTCTTCTAAGAATTAGGAAGAGAAAAGACAACCAGGATGTGTGGACCTCTAAGCGTTAAGTAGCTGGATGATACAGATGAATATGTGTTATATATTTTCTTTCGACTTGTCATGGCTTTTAGTAGAGCACAAGTTGTTAGGTCAGGACACCGAGTTTTCTTGCATTGGCTGTGCTTTGCAGTAGCTCGAATGAAAAATGCTGGAGTCAGTCAGTAACATTACAGACAATTCTAAACTCCAAGTTGTGAACCCTCTACCTTTCATTTCATTCATTCATTAATTATCAAATATTTCTTTACAAAAGCAAAATGTGCTTAAACTATTTTCTGGAGATAGGAGTTGTGCTTCCTGACAAAGAGTAGAATCAATTGACCTCAAGAGACTAGGGAGTATGCAGTCAGCATATGATATGAGGAAATATGTTGGAGAATTCACAAAGATAACGTGGAGGATGCTGAATTCACCAAGGCGTAAAGATAAGGAGGTTCCATTTAGATTTACCAATATCCAAAGAAGTAGGAAAAAAGAATAAATTTTTGGTTTACACAGTTTATATATTTTTCAAACATCTTATTTTTCTTTATCCTTCCTTGAAATTTGGGGTATTTCTTGTTCATGATCCATCTAAGTTAAAGTAAAAAAATGGGAAAGAGAGAACTTGAGGTTCAGGTCAGCCAATTCTGCTGTTTCTAATAGCTCCATTAGTACCTTTTTGATTTAGAAGTTTGCTAAATAGTTATTATTACCCCAGTGTACCGAATATTTTTACTGACCTGAAAGTAGAAATGTAGTTGTTAAGGTGGCCTAATATACAATTTGTTGTATAAAATAGGTCTTAGAATTCATATTTGTGAATATTATTTGCTGTAATCTTGTCTGCAACAATGTTGTGAAAGTAAATGACAACCTTTGTAGCAAGAACTTGACAGGCAGATTATTATCATGCAGCACCCACCATCTACAAAAGGAGAAGCATTGGCTCTCTACCGTTCAGAGTTGCATATGAGGATATTATGAGTTTGACTTGAACAATGCACCAGAGGTGAGTTTGTGCTGATCGGAATATCAGGCTGTAAGACTATTTTTACTATAGATATTGCCAAATTCTGGATTCCAAAGCTCTTTAACAATGAAATATAATTATCTTTTAAGCAACACACATATGTCATGGTTAAGGGAATTCTTTTTAATCAGGCTTGCACTGTTAGGAATGGGTACAGATGTTAAGGAACTCACAGTTGTTTTTTTATTATTATTATTCCACTTAGTCTCAGTTGCTTGCTGCAAAGACAGCCAATTACTGAGACAATGAGGATTGTCAAGGAAGAAGGGAAATTTATTGCTGAGGATGTCAAATGAGAGGTGGGGAAACTGCCTCAAATCCACCTCCCTAACTAATGGGGTCAGGGTTTTTTCTAGAGGTAAAATGAATAATGCAGAAAGTGAGTAAGCATCTCACTGGCGCATACAATGCGTGATCGGAAAATAGCATATAAATCCCTCCCAGGATGCAGATTTTAGTAGTATAATGAGCTAGGCGTAAACACTAGTCATTGTTTCTGTCTTATACGATGGCAGGATGTGAGGAGTAGGCTGCTCACTGGGTCTGTGGCCAAGATCCGTGGTGGAGTGCTGCTTACCTGCCTTCTCCTAACACACAGGTGGGTGGGGTAAGGTTTGGTACCTGGCTGCAAGGAGGTTCCCCTGTTTCCGAGAAACAACTCAAAAGGGAATGGATCAGTGAAACAGAAACTTACAGAGTTCTGATCAGCAAATCCTACTGGCCTGGGAACTTGAAACAAGAGAACTGCAAAAAGGGACTTTTCTTCCTGCAGCCGGTTAAACAGGAAGTACGAGAGAGGGCACTGTATAAAAACTAAGCTGTACTCAAAGAGTGGCATTGCTGTGATGCATGTTTTCCCTTTTCTGATAATGTTTTAAGACTTAATTCAATATACTGACTTTCCAAGATAGAACAAGCAAAGTAAATGAAAATTTGTAACCAATAACTGTTTATAGTTACTTAAACTAAACTGGCTATTACCATTTTATTTGTCTCCAATGACTTCCATCCTGTGAAACAACCAAGTTAATCAGCTTTAATCTAGCTAGTAGTATGTTGAAAAATTGGTACAGATTCTATATTTTTCATCTGGAATTTTCAACAAAAAAAGTCTCCTTTTCTTTTATCCTTTTTAAATCCATCCTGTAATTTAGATGAAATAACCAAATAAAACAATGAGATTGCATACAGACGATAAAATAAGGCCCAATACATAGGTGTTATTTTAGGTCCTTAGAAAGTCTTGATAATTTAAAGACAGACATATGCTCTTAGGACAATTTGAAAACATACAATTCTATTTATTACTTACAAATACCTGGTTTTTAATTTATATTACATTTAAATCATATGAGCCATATATATTTTAGAGAAAAAAATAGAAAAAGATAGTGAGGAAACAGTGAAATTGGTTGTATATTATTTAATACTATGTTCAGCATAATTTTATTTCAATATTAGATATTATTAAGAATTATTTTAGCACAATATAACTGAAACTATTTTAATGTATTGAAATGTTTTAGAAAAAAACATTTTTAAAAATTTTATAATCAGTTAATACAAGGACTTGCAAAATATTAAATGAAGAGTTTTATGTATTAATATGTGGCTTCCTCCACTGATATCTCACATAACCCCTAACAATGTCTAAACAAAATGGATGTGCAGTACTATTAACTGAGGTACAAATTTTATTTGATTTCAGAAGTTGTTACATGCATTGTTTTTGGTCTGATTTTTGATGTGTAGTTCTATGTGATTTATCATATATGTATAATATACACATATGATATACTCAAATATATTTGTACATTTGAGTAACCTGTCAATAAAATCAAGACACTAAATAGTTCTATCACCACCAAGAAATGACTTCATATCATCCTTAATGGTTTATACTTTTCCCCAAACCTAAATATGAAAACCACCAATCTGTTCCTTGTCACTAAAGTTTTGTTCCTTTGAGAAAACTATATATATGTAGTCATACATGACGTATGCATTTGTAATTGACTCTTTTTATTTAGTATAATTCTCTAGTAGATCCATCTACCTTGCTGTGGATCTCTTGTTAATTATGTTTTATTGAAGAATAGTATTCCATTGTATGTATATACCACAGTGTGCTTTTCATTTCATTTATTGAATGACATTTAGATTTTTCATCCTAAATTGGGGCTATTACAAGTTAAACTGCTATGAAAATTCATGTACAGATTTTTGTATGAACATAAGTTTTCATTTCTCTAGGAAAAATACTCAGGAATGTGTTTGTAGGGTCATATAGCAAGTGTATATTTAACTTAGAAACTGCCAAGCTCGTTTCAAGAATGTGCCATCTCAGTTATCTTCAACCATCTTCAAGATACCTAGTTTCTGTGCATTCGCAAAAGCAGTTGGTATTGCCACTAATTTTTATTTTAACCATTCTAAGACGTTTGTAATGATCTCTCATCAGGAATTTCAGTTTGCGTTTCCCCAATGGTTAATAATATTGAACATAGTTTTATGCATTTATTTGCCATCTTTACATATTCCTTAGACAATTATCTGTTTAAATTCATTTTGTCATTTTCTCGTTGGTGTTCTTGTTTACTTACTATTGACTTTAGAGAGTGCTACAGTCTGAATGTGGTAGCCCTAAAATTCATATGGTGATGCCCTAGCCCTCAGTGCCTTAAAATGAGACTCTATTTGGAGTGTCTTTAAAGAGACAATTAAATAAAATAATATTATTAAGACAGCCCTAATCCAATATGACTAGTGTCCTTATAAGATGAAGAAATTTGGGCACAGATATGTACAAAAGAAGGAAGGTGTGAAGACAGCAAGAATACAACCATTCAAAAGTCAAGGAGAGATCCCTCAGAAGAAAGCTTTATCTTGTCACTAATATACTTAACATGCACATGCAGAGCAAAAGCTTTTAATTTTGGTGCAATTTGTGATTTTTTAAAAAAACTGATCATATTTTTATCATGTATAAGAATGCTTCACCTTGTCCTAGATATTAAATATTTTCTCTTACATTTTTCTAAAGGTTTTTGTTGTGTTTTACATTCAAGTCTATTAAGAATTTTGAGTTAATCTTCGAATGAGGTATAAAATTTGGTTGAGTTTCATTTATGTTTGCTTATAAATATCTAGTACCATTTGTTGAAAAGTCCATACTTGTTCCATTGACTTGTTTTTTTCACATTTACCTAAAATCAGTTGACTGCATTTGTTTGGGTAAATTTCTGGCTACTTTATTCTGTTCTTTGATCCATGTGTCTCTCTACCAAACAATACACTCCCTTATTTACTCTAGCTATAGTGTGTGTCTCAAATTCACATACTATAATTCTTCCAAATGCTTTCTTCTTTTTCAAAACTGATTTAGCTGCTTTAGTTCCTTTGTTTTTCATATAAAATATTGATCCAATGTGTCTATACACACATAGTATTGTTGAGATTTTAATAGGAATTGCTTAAATCTACACATCAATTTGGGGAGAATTGACATCATTACTAGTTTTTATCTTCCAATCCACAAACATGTCATGTGTTTCCATTTATGTAGGTCTTCTAGAATTTCTTTCATTGTACTTAGCTTCTCATGTTCAGATACTGCATGCACGTGGTTGTTTATATCTACATATTTTAGTTTTTTGCAGTTGAGTGATGACAAATGATACTATTTTTAAATTTAGTTTTCCCAAGTATTAAGAAATATCTTCTATGTGTTGACCATGTATCCTGCAACCTTGATAAACTTACTTAATTCTAAGATTCTATGATATTTTTGGTAGATTTGTTAGTATTTTCTATGTGGATAAGAATGTCATCTGCAAATGGAGTCAATTTATATTCTTATACTCCAAGTTGTAACACATACTTTAAATTTTGTTTTCATTATTGCTCTGGCAAAGACAATATGTTGAATGAGTGTTGAATGGAGGGAAAACACTCAAACTTTATCCATTAAGTATAATGAAAACTGGTATTTGTAGCTATTACTTATCAGCTTGAGGATGTTTCTTCCTATTCTTACCTTGCTAAGTGTTTATTATAAATGTTATTGAATTGTATCAAATGTTTTTTCACATTGAATGAAGTGATCTTTTTGTTTCTATTAATGTAATAGAATACATTTATTAATTTTCAATTATTGAAATAGGCTTGCAGAGTGAGACCTCTCCTCTACTGTAAATAGAAATAAATTAATTGGCCAACTAATATATATATATATATATATATATATATACAAAAAATTAGCCAGGCATGGTGGTGCATGCCTGTAGTCCCAGCTACTTGGGAGGCCAAAGCAGGAGGATTGCTTGAGCCCAGGAGTTTGAGGTTGCTGTGAGCTAGGCTGACGCCACCGCACTCACCCTAGCCTGGGCAACAAAGTGAGACTCTGTCTCAAAAAAAAAAAAAAGAAAAGAAATAGGCCTGCATTAAAATAAGAATAAAACTACTTAAGTGTGGCATATTTTTCTTTTTATATAAATGCAGTATTCAATTTGCTAATATTTTATTGAGGATGTTATGTCTGGATTCATGAGGAATATTGCTCAACAGTTATTCTGATTATATTTTTCATTCTCTGCTGCTATTTTTCTCTGGTTTGGGTGTCAGGATTATGCTGGCCTCCTAAAATAAATTGGAAAGTGTTCTCACCTATTCTGCTTTTTGAAAGAGATCGTGCATAATTCCTGTATTTCTTCTTAAAATGTTTGGTAGGATATGTCTATGAAATCATTCACACCTGGAGATTTTATGTTTGGAAGGTTTTTAACTAGCATTTCAATTCCTTTAATAATTATAGTATTATTCAGATTACTACATTTTGGGTGAGTTTGTTGTTTTCAAGAATCAATCCATTTCATCTAAGATTGCAATGTATATGAGCAGAGTAGATTTTATTTCTTGATTAAGTTTTTAATATCTGTGAGGTTGTCATGATAGTTCTTCCTTTATTCTTATGTGCTCTCTTTTCCTTTGTCAGACTTGCTAGAGGCTTATCAATTTTATCTATGTTTTCAAAAACACAGCTTTTCTTTGGATTGAATTTTCTACATTTTTGTTTTTATTTTTATTGACATCTACTCTTATCTTTATTATTTCTTTCTTTCTACTTGCTTTAAGTGATTTTTTTTCTTTCCTTTTTTTTTTTTTTACTTTCTTAATGAAAGATCTTAGATTATGGATTTGAGGCCTCTCCCTTTGTAATATAAGCATTCTGTGGTATAAATATTGTCTCAGCATGGCTGGAACTCCAGTCGACAGATTTTGACATAATTTATTTTCACTATCATTAAGTTCTCTCTCTATGAACTATATGTAAATACATATACATAGTTTTCTTAAACATCCTCTTTTCTTCATAGGTCATTTAGAAGTATATATGTTTTTGATTTCTAATAATTTATAGAGCTTTCTATTATCTTTCTGTTACTATAAGTATTTTTAGTGTGATTCTAATGCACTGAGTATACTTTTTATAATTTCATTCTTTTAAATTTCTTAACTTTGTTTTACAGATGAAGATATAGCCTACGTTGATCTATGTACCCTCAAAAAATATGTCTATTATGATGTTGGTTGAAACATTTTTGTAAAGGTCAATTAGATTTCATTGATGTTATTGTTTAGTTCTCCTATCTCTACTTTCCTTTTGCCTAGTGGTCCTATTCATTTCTGAAAGAAAAGTATTGTGATCCCTCATTCTCATTGTGTATTTGCTATTTCTACTTTTAGTTCTGCCAGTTTTTCTTTTATGTATTTTGGAACACATTTGCATTTTTATATACATACATATATACATATATATTAAAAAACATTTAGCTGTATCTTTTTGCTGAATTGTCCATTTTATCTTTATGTAATGGCTTCATTGTCAGTGTTAGTTTACTTTGGTCTGAAGTCTATTTTCTCAGATACTAATATAACCATGTTAACTTTATTTGAATTATTATTTGCATGTGGTTTAGGAGTTACAGGACCACCTTCTAATTCAGTTTTTTTCTTTTTTGCTGAAAAATCTCACCTTCTAATTCAGTTTTTTTTTTTTTTTTTTTTTTTTTTGCTGAAAAATCTCACAAGTATAAAAAGTAAATTACACTCAAAGCTAAAGTTTATTATATCAAAAGGAAATATAATGCAAGCAAGAGAAGAAAGTTCTACATTGGTTACAGTCCAGAGAAATCAAGTACAGGCTGCTAAATCCTCCCCACCAGTTCACACAGGATGCAGTTGATATTCTAGCAGTAAACTACACAGACATGCATGAAATTTCCCTCTTGAGGGAAACCTCAGGACCTTAGGCTTTTATGGAAGGCTGGTCATGTAGGCAAATTCTAGCTGCATGAACAACAATGGTGACTGAAACTTAGGATTCCAACTTTGTAACCAGGTACACCTAATCAATCTGCCATTTTTTTCATTAGAATCATGGTTCCACTATATATGATGTGCCATTACTGTCTACAGATTTTAAGCTTTATCATTTGAATATTTTTTAAATTTTTATTTATTTCAGCATATTATGGGGATACAAATGTTTAGGTTACGTATATTGCCCTTGCCATCCCCCCAGTCAGAGCTTCAAGAGTGTCCATTCCCCAGATGGTGCTTGCTGTACTCATTATGTGTGTATATATATACCCATCCTCTCCTCCCGATCCCATCTGCCTGACACTCGATGAATGTTATTACAGTATATGCACTTAGGGGTTGATCAGTGAAAACCTATCATTTGAATTTAACATTCAAAATTTTGATTAAAGTGTATCTAGGTGTAGATTTCTTTAGATTTATACGGTTGGAGGTTCACTAAGCTTCTGAATGTGTAGACTTATGCCTTTCATCAAAGTTGGAAAGTTATTAGTCATTATTTTTAAAATATATTTTCAGACTGATATTTTTATTTCATATCCTTCTATAACTTTAAAAACACAAATTTTAGATCTTGTGTTATGGTCTCATAAATCCTTGATTCTCAGTTTATTTTTCCATTCTGTTTTTACAGATTGGCTAATTTCTGTTCAGCTATTTTAAAATCCCTCTATTTTTTTCTCTCATATTCACTCTACTATTGAGTTCTCCTATGAGCTTTTTATTTTGGTTATTGTATTTTACATTTTTTAAATTTCCATTTGATTCTTCTTTATATATTATATTTCCTTCTTAATATTTATATATTGGAATATGTTTCAAGAGGTTGTATTTTATTTCCTATTGGTCCATTTTCTTATGACTATTTTAAATTATTTGTCAGATAATTTCAACATCTGTGACATAGTGATATTGATGACTACTTTTGGCTTTCCACATCTAATTTGAGATCATCCTGGTTCTTGGTAGGGTAAGTCAGAGTTCTGTTAACAGGCACCACAGGAGAAAGTCACTTCTTCTATATTATAAAGGTGGCGATAATAGTCAGAACTCTGTCTACAATCTTTGTTTGTTTTTTTTTAATTTTTTATTTCAAAATATTAATGGATGGAAAAATAATCTGTGTTGAGAAAGGATACCTTCTCACTGCTGTTTATGTGCAAGAGGAATTGCAAGGCAGGGTTCAACTCACTGGCTCTGCAATGTAGCACCCATTATTATAGGAAAGGGGGCATGGCTTTTTAGGTGCTGTTCACCTTGAGAACTACTTAGTATAAATAAGAATTGTTATACTGCTGTTTCGCCTCTTTTTTTATCTTTTGTCTAGAGAGAGCAGGCTTCACATTGGACTATTTTTTTGTTTTTCTTTATTGGAATTTCCTGGATTTCCCTAGTGATCAAGCTGGAATATTTAAGGAGGCAGGAAAAATAATCTCAGGAAACAAATTCCTGGCTCATTCCTTAAATTTTAAGCCAGGTCTAGGTTAGCATAGTCCACCTTCTTTTCTCTACCTTTCATTAGCTTCTTCAACATGACTAAAGGCTTTGTCTAAAAGTTATTTTTTTTCCTATGTGTGTATGTGTGTGTGTGTGTGTGTGTCTTTGATTAGAGGAGTAAAATGAAATAGGCTAGTACCTTAGGAAAGGTAATTTTACTCAGAGTATAAAACGTGTGTTAAGAAACTTTACAATAGATCATTTTATTTTTATTATTGTTTTATTAATTTCTTTCTTTTTTTTTTTTTTTTGAGACAGAGTTTCACTTTATTGCCCAGGCTAGAGTGAGTGCCGTGGCATCAGCCTAGCTCACAGCAACCTCAAACTCCTGGGCTCAAGCAATCCTGCTGCCTCAGCCTCCCAAGTAGCTGGGACTACAGGCATGTGCCACCATGCCCGGCTAATTTTTTCTATATATATTTTAGTTGGCCAATTAATTTCTTTCTATTTATAGTAGAGATGGGGTCTCGCTCTTGCTCAGGCTGGTCTCGAACTCCTGAGCTCAAACGATCCGCCCACCTCGGCCTCCCAGAGAGCTAGGATTACAGGCGTGAGCCA
>VSMD01067725.1:0-30352 GCA_008750895.1 Mirza zaza
ATAATAATTCCTTTTATAGATGGGGAAATTGAAGCTTAGAAATGTATTCAGGGAGAATATCTATCTATCTAATGTAAAACCTGCACCTTAATTCAAGTGTAACTCCTAAATGTACATAAACATATACACAGACAATGAGAAAAAGCCAAAAACATCAGAATTTGAACCACTGTCTGTTTGACCCCTTTGAAATCTATGAAATATTAATTTATTTGCTTTTCCTAAATCTATTGTGATTTACACTCGTTTTGTTTACCACCTTTGTCTGAGAATGAAAGAAAATTTCTTTATTAATGAAAAATGTATTTCTACTTTTCACTAGCACCCTAAATGCTATTTACTCTGCGTATGCATTTATTCTTGGAATAACTATTCAAATTTAACCATAGTTAAAATTATTAGATTTTAATTAAAATTTTTATAGTAAAATAGGTAAGTTTTACAGTTACACTTTCCTTAAATGTGAATAATTATAGTACCTAACTTACTGAGTCGCTGTGGGAGTGAATATGCTACTACCTGTTAAATACATATCACAAGAAGCATTAAGCTAATGTTAGCTATTATAATTATTATTTTATTGCTATTATTACTGTCAATCCATTATCAACAGAAACTAATAGTTTAACAATGAATTGTGTTCAGCTCTCCATATATACTATTCTGGACTAGAATTTGAAATACTATAAATTGCTTTTTATAGTTTGTCTGATTTTCCTAATGAATGTGACTACATGCCTTTTAATAAATGAGGATAAAGATATTTGGAAGACAAACTCCAAATTATGACCCCTTTTCCTCCTGTCTGTTGTTCACAGGAAAGCTCTGATTGGGACAGGCAGAAAGAATCTCAGACTCTAAAAACATTAGGTAGGGCTAAAGAGGCCAGAATTAGGAATATACCAAGTTCCCAACAATCTCATTTCTAGTGTCCTAGTCTACTTAAAAGCTTTACAGTTTTGGAAACAAATATAAATTTTTGTTCTTCATTCTCTTATTTTGCTTCTGCTCCTGCTGGTAATGATATATGCACTTGCTGATATATATGCACTTGCTTTTTATGGTATCTTTTTTCTTAGAAGGAAATGTATACGTGTGAGCATATCATCACAAAAATATCAAAATAGGATTTGAAGTGTAAATAAGCAAGTATACTTTAATGCATTAAAAGTATAAAGTATGATCAAACTGTCCAACTCAAATATTTAATATTCAAATCTGAGCTCTCATTCCTAGAAGTATTTCTGAAGAACATAAGCTTTTTCTGCTTTTGAAAATTCAGTTTCGAGTTTTTTTCAAGATGGCTGATCAGAAGCCTTTCAGGTATGCCTCTTCCGCTTAGAAGAACCAAAATAGTGTGTAGACAATCACACTTTGAAAACATTACCCAAGAGGGAACATGGGAGNGGCTGATCAGAAGCCTTTCAGGTATGCCTCTTCCGCTTAGAAGAACCAAAATAGTGTGTAGACAATCACACTTTGAAAACATTACCCAAGAGGGAACATGGGAGTTCAACAGAAAAGCAACAGGAAACTCCAAAAACTAGGAAGGAGAAGGAAAACAGGCAGCCTGCATGATCGGGACCGACCAGGAACCCGAAGGGATGCCCCTACACGTAAGAGGGTGAGTGCGCATCTTCCTGCAGCCCCGTCCCACTGGAGAATCCTATAGTGCGGGCCATGGGAGAGCACCATGATGATCCCAAGCTGGAATCTAACTTAGGGAGAGGGTGGGAAACTGTAAGGAGGAACTGCTTCCGCGGGAGCACACGTGGCATCCTATGCCCTTCCTAAAACCTAAGTGGCTGCGGAAGATACCAATCTTGCCCCTAGCTCTTGACAGACTGTGCATGGTCCTAGGATCTAGTAGCTCCAGTCCGAGGGATTAGGGACACTTGGGCTGCTGCTTGCAAAACCAAGGCATGAGCAAGGGATGGGGCCCCAAAACAAAGACTGAGAAGTGAGCATGGCTTGGGCTGCAGCCACTGTCACTGAAACTGGGAACCAACTCCGGGCCTTGAGCAGGATGACAGCTGCCATGGAGGTTTGGCCTTGAGCTGGGTGAGGGATGCTGTGGCCCAGGGCTGAGTTGTGTGGGCTAGGAGCAAACTTCCAGGTTTGACAGAACAGCTGGGTCAGCTGAGACAGCCAGGATGGGAAGCACGCCCCACTGAGACCGGGGTATGAGAGGGATACAAGTCCCTCCCCCACCGGCATGACCTCAGCACAGTGGCAGTTGCCCCTCACCCAGGC
This sequence comes from Mirza zaza, assembly GCA_008750895.1. NCBI lineage: Eukaryota > Metazoa > Chordata > Mammalia > Primates > Cheirogaleidae > Mirza > Mirza zaza. The sequence continues at coordinate 2,254 of VSMD01067725.1, forward strand.
ATTCCTGGAGGGCCTGGAGGACTGTCCTGCCCCTGCCCATCGTGGCTGGTGCAGGCATTCACCACTGGCGGACCCGAGCACAAGCTTGCCTGGCCTGGCTCTGTCTGGCTTTGCTCCCCTTGCCAAGAGAGTGCAGGATCCAGAGTCCTGGGGTTCTGCAACCTGATCTGCCACAGGGACACCTGAGCACTCCTCCCGGTGAACTGAAATTGGGCACAAACAGTCTAGTGCTGCCATATCAGCTGCTTCCTACCTACGAGCATCACCTACCATCCTGGAAGCAGCCCACATAGCCCATGGCAACCACTGCTAACACAAGCACACTGTGCTTGGAATCCAGAAGAGCATTTAACCCACCACTGCCACCACCTTTGGCCATGCCACGGTGGCTTACCATGAGCTCAACAACCGGGAAGAAATAGAAAACCTGAACAGATCAATAATGAGCAGCAAGATTGAATCAGTAATATTAAAAAAAAAATCTCCCAACAAAAAAATGTCCCAGACCAGATGGATTCACAGCCATATTCTACCAAATGTACAAAAAAGAGCTAATACCAATCTTCCTGATTCTGCTCTGAAAAATTGAGGAGGAGGGCATTCTCCCTAACTTATTCTATGAGGCCAGTATCACCCTGATACCAAAACCAGACAAGGACACAAGAAGAAAAGTACAGACCAATATACCTGATGAACATATATTCCAAAATCCTCAACTAAATACTAGCAAACCAAATCCAATAGCATATCAAAAAGATAATACATCATGATAAAATGGTATTTTATACCAGAGATGCAAAGATAGTTCGACAAATGCAAATCAATAAATGTGATACATCACATAAACAGAATCAAGGACAAAAATTATATGATCATCACAAAAGACACAAAAAAAGCATTTGATAAAATTCAGCATTGCTTCATGATAAAAACCCTCAAAAAACTAGACTTGGAAGGAACATACCTCAAAATAATAAAGGCCATATATGACAAACCCACAGCTAACATGATGCTAAATGGGAAAAAAGGTGAAAGTACTTTCTCCAAGAACTGGAGCAAGATAAGGATGCCCACTTTCACCACCTTTATTCAACATAATAGTAGGAGTCCTGGCCAGAGCTATCAGGCAAGAGAAATAAAAGGCATCCAAATTGGAAAAGAGGAAGTTTGAATTATCCCTGTTTGGTAATGATATGATATTATATCTAGAAAAACCTAAATACTGTGCCAAAAAACCTCTTAGATTTGATAAATGAATTTGGTAAAGTTTCATGATATAAAATCAATGTACAATAAGCGGCAGGGTTTCTGTACACCAATGAGGATCTAGCTGAGAACCAAATCGAGAAGGCAATCCAATTTATAGTAGCTACAAACAAAAAAAAAAAACCTTAAGAATATTTTAACCCAGAAGGTAAAAGACCTCTAGAAGGAAAACTACAAAACACTTATGAAAACAATTATAGATGATACAAACAAGTGTCATGGATCAGAAGAATTAATATTGTTAAAATGACCATATTGCCTAAAGCAATCTATAGATTATTTACACAATAAAAAAATCATGTCTTTTGCAACAACATTGATGGAACTGAAGGCTGTTACCATAAGTTAAACAGCCAGCTATAGAAAGTCAAATATCACATGTTCTCACTCACAAGTGGGTTCCAAAAAATGTGCACACATGCAAGTAGAAAGTGGAATGCAGACAATGGAGCCTGAGAAGGTGGGAGGGGGTGTATAGTGAGAAATTAGTTTGTGGGCACAATGTTTGTTATTTGGGTGATGGAAACTTTTAAAGCCCTGACTTGACCATTACACAATCAGTAAATGTAACAAAATTGCACATGTACCCCCATTAATTTGTACAAATGTTTTTTAAAAGAATAAAAAACAGAAAAAGTAAAAATGCAGTTTTAAGTTGTATTTATGAAATATAATAAAATGAAATTTTGAGTAAGTAAAAAAGGCTTCATTCCACTGTGTCGCCTCCTTCCTCCCATCCAACGCCATGGCTGCAGTTGTGTCCCTGCCAGTCTGAAGCTCTTTCCTTGACTCCCCTGTGGTTCCTGGCATATACTGCCATGTCACACAGAGGGAGAGCTCTTGCCCCAAATGCCCAAGCACTGCGGCTAAATCTCCAAGACACCTGGTTGTGACCACTAGAAAGCAGCAGACAGGCTCAAGAAACCTCCTGGGTAGTTTGTATTTTTCTTTTCACTATGAGGTAAATTTGCTAGAAGTCTTTAACAAAGAAAACAGTCATTGGATCATCTTGCTCATGTATAGTTTTTTGTGTGTGTCTCATCTCTCCCACAGTAGGATGACATATTAAGCCTTTAGATTTATTATCTCAGCCCACTCTGATTTTCTCAGTGTCTGCTGAGCTTTTCTAGCAAATCATCACTCTAAACTTAATTTCTAACAATAAAGGCATGAGATACGAATGACTCCATATGCTGTTAATGTATTCCCTTTTAGAGACCAAACTCCAAAACTGCAAGATGTTTTATTAGTGTCCTGACAGTGGCCAAATACATAACTCACTTTGAGGTGCTTATTCAATATACATTCTATGCTACTGCTACAATAAAGTACTCACTTGACAAGAAAAAAAATACCTGAAAATAAAATTATGCTCCTTTCAGTTTAACACTAGATAAACTCTAGATGTGAATTCAAAAAAGGAAGCAAAGAAAAAAGTATCCTATTAAAGTTCTAACATTGAGTTAAGCAAGACAAGTAAATCATATTCCAAAAATTATTAATATATAATTAAATCTTGCTAATCATACTTGATTGCATTGTAGGTAAAATTTGGGCAGTACTATAAATAACATTACAAGTGAGATATCATGGGAAGAAATGGATAAAACAAATCATAAGATAATTAAAGAAAACTGTAATATATGTAAGTAGTATGACTACAAGGAAAAACAAAGACCCTGCTGGGTATCCACAATCCCAACAGCATGATGGCAAAAGGGAAAAGGAAGGGAGGACTGACAGGACTGACAGTGAATTGGAAAAATAAAATGTAGGGTTGTCCAGCCAAAGGAGACATTTAAAGATCTCTAAGAAGGTTATCAAACATCAAAATTATAATTTATAACTTCAATATTTAAAACATAATAAAATAAAAATGGGCACATCAGAAAAATTCTAAAGAACCAGAACATGACACAAATTTAATTTAGGTCTGGAAGTAATCAGCATGTAGGGAAGTTATCTAAAACCCAATTCAGTTCAATATGTTGCCGTCTTTTGACATCTCCTAGAGGGAAAAACATTGTAACAGATACACATACAAGAAAAGGGAGGGATTTTGACTGAAAGGTTTGTTGAATGAATATACTACAGTGTTTCTTAGATTATGATCCCAAGTACTTATGTATCAGATTCACCTGGGTGCTTGTTAAAAATGCAAACGTTGTAGTCTTATCCACCTTGCAGAAGCAGAAGGAGCATGTAGGTGGAGAATTACCAATTATCAGACCCCCAAATATTCTCATGTATACTAACATTTGAGTATCTTCTAGGACTTTATCTAATTGTAAAGGCAGAAGCAGCTCTGCAGTATAGAAGTTGAAAAAAAGTCATAAAATCATTTACCCACAAATTCCCATCATAATTCAAGAGGTAACAAATTTTTCCTGGCAGTTAGTAAAAATAATTATTTTGATTTTCAGATTTATAAGGTAGAGATTGGATTGTTATAAGCCTAAGAAGGAAAGTTGTAGCAAAATAAATTTGCATCTTTATTAAAGTTATAAGAAAGCATTTGAAGTTGTTTCCTAATGAAATATTTTTGACGACTCATTGGAGCAAACCAGTTTTTTATCCACTCCTGCCTCCATAATAAAAGACTCATCATGAAAAATATTGCTAAAAGATGTTCTCCCTCTTTGAAGAAATAAAGAAATCAAAGGTCTTTGTCATATGATGAAACCTGCTGGAATATGAAAGACACAGGCCGACTGAGGGGAAAGCTTAGAAACCCTACATGAATCCTGGGGTGAATAGAAAGAAATGTTCTACTTAATTTTCAGAGGAAAGCCAAGTCTAGATTAAGAGTAATTAATGACCAAAACCAGCTAAAACACGTGTACTGCCACATCAGCAATCTGACTATATCCTGAAATATCCTTCCACTGTAAAACAATGGGATACTGCATAAATAAAGACAAAAATAACATTAAATGGATTTCTGGATCACAAGAGATTAAAGAAGAAAAATCATCAAAGACCAAGCAAAACCTAACCAACAAACTAACCAAATAAATGAATCTTAAGGTGAAACCAGGACGGTAAGCAGAAGTGGAAAACAAGACTTACCTGGGGATAAACTGCAATTCCAGGAAAAGAGATAATCTGAAATCAACGGATGGACCTTCTGTGAACATGCTGACTGAGAAAAGCTGGCCCACCACCTCAGTGAACTAAAAGGAAATCCATGTGTCTCTGGAAATCTGGACGCATAAAAAAAAAGACAGTTATAATAATAGTCTCCACCTGGGAATTGGAAATCACGAAACTGCTCCTACACAAACCTAGGATTCAAATTTATATTACTCAAGTGGTCATGGAAAATCCAAGCTGATAAATTTATCTGGTCCCAGATAGAAACAACCTCCTGGGAATGTTTGAAAGAAAACGCCTGAGAATTTCCAGATTTATTGAAAAACACTCACCCGCAGTTACAGGAAACACAAAGATAAGCTGCACAAAATGTAAAACCAAACTGTGCCTAAACCGTCGCAGTGATGCTGGGGGACACCACAGACGAAGCGCACATCAAGGAAAAGTCCAGTTACCTGTACAGATGTGTCCAATGCATCCTGAGATGATCCCTTCATGGATTACATCTTGGCATCAACTCCCTCCCTGTGTAGGCTGAACCTGTGACTTACTTCTAGCCAGTAGAATATGACAAAGGTGCTGGGTGATGGGAAGATGACAAAAGTGATCGTGAACACTCTCTTGATTAGGTTACCTTATATAAGGCTTATTATATTACTATTATGTTACCTTATACACTCAGGCTTAGCAGACTGGAGTGGGAGACTCTTCTTTGCTGGATTTGAAGAAATATACTATCAAGTGGGAAAGAGCCACATGGCAAGTAACTGCAGGAGCTTATGGGAGCTTAGAGCAGCCTCCCGCTGATAGATAGCAAGAAAGCAGACTTCAGTCTGACAATGACAAGGAGCTGCGTTCTGCTAACCACATAAGGTTGGAAAAGAACCCCATGCTCCAGACAGGAAAGCAGCCCAGTTTACACCTTGATCACAGCCTTTAAAGACCCTGAACAGAAGACCCAGCTAAGCCATTGCTGGACTTCCGATCCACAGAAATTGTGAGATAACAAACCTAACACAACATATTGTTTTAAGCCACTAGTTTGTGCTAAATTGTTATGTAGCAGTAAGAAACGAATACATAATTTTGGTATCAGGAGTGGAGTTTGAACCCACACAGATGTATGTCCAGAATCTATGGGACATAGCTAATGTAGCCCTCCAAAGAAATTCATAGCATTAAAAACACATAGCAATAAAATGTAAACAAAACATGTAATTCAAAGAGAATAGAAAAGACCAACAAAGTAAAGCAAACTAAAACAAATAGGAAAAATTACTAAAGCTAAACATTGAGTTAGAAAATAGGGAACAAGAAGTAGGTTCTTGGGGGATAAAAACAACAAAACAGACAATTTATCAGCTGAGAAAGAATAAAAAATATACACAAAAAATGAAAAAGCAGCAATTTCACCAAAATACAAGGAGGTTGAGCCAATATAATTAAATAATAGAAAATAATTTGAGGCATAGTAATTAAAAAGGAAGATTATCTTTGTTTACAGATGATATAATTACACATTAGAAGACTCAAATTAATAAATTGGTACCACAAATAATAAAATAATTTGAAAGTAGCAAGAAAGAAAATTAACTTGAAATCAAGTCTTCAAATATGTAACAATTACCAGTTAAAAGATTAAAATGGGAGAAAAGATCCCATTTACATTTGAAAAGATAAAATAAAATACTTAGGCATAAGCCTAACACAAAATGTACCAAAATCTATAGAAGAAAAACCATCAAACACTATAAGACAGAGAATATATCTTAAAAAATGGAAAGACATAAATGTTCTTGTCAGAAAGATTCAAAATCATTAACATCTCAATTCCTTCGAGGTTAGTTTCTAAACGTAACACAATCCCAATTTTTAGAAAATGCCATTTTTTTCTGGAGCTACACAGGTGATTTTAAAGTTTAAATGTAAGAATAAATAAGCAAGGATAGCCAGAAAAAGAATATTGTGAAGAAATAAATGGGTAGCTGGACCTACCTAATAACATGTACCTCCTCTGTAAGCAAAACAGTGTGATATCAGTACAAGAATAGATAACTGGAAAGTAATAGAAAATCCAAAAACTGACTCACAGAAAATGAAAATTTAGTGTATAATAAAGGGGATATCTCAAATCACTAGGAGAAAAGATGAATTTCAAATAACAATTAGACAACCATATAGGCATATGAAAAACTGGATCCATTTCTCATATCATATACCAAAATAAATTCCAAAAAGATTTAGAGATAATGTGAAATATTAACCCCTGAGAGTATGACTCAAAATCCAGATGCAAAAGATTTCACATACGCTAGTTTGGTTTTTCAAGATATAAGTGTAATTAAAAATTTGGAATAGAAAATCCAACAGAATTTTTTTAAATTTTGCATTTGTTTGGAGGAGAAATGTGCATTTGGTTTGAGTGTCTCCAGTCATATTCTCAGTTACTGTTATAACGAGAAGATATAGAGGTGATTGCTTTAAGTGTGGCTTTTCAGCTAAGAGTGTTGTATACTTACTTTTGGCCAAATATACTCTGATTTTTTATTGACTCCATTAGGTGGCTTAAGATCATTGAGAAAGTCACTTAACTACTTTGCTATTTGGTTTTCTCACTGTAAAATATAATAAATGCACAAGATGCCTCAAAAAAAAATACAGATGCACCATTAAAAAAAATCAAAGAGAAGTAACAAACTGGAAAAAACACTGGTAACTAATATCACAAAAAGCTAATATCCTTTATGAACAATCAAGTCCCAACATTGACAAGAATAAGGCCAATCGACAAAACAGAGAAGATGGGTAAAAGATATAAAAATAGACAGTTTATAGGGAAAAAAGTGCAACCTGCCTGTTGAATAATTTTCCTCCCAAATGCATGTTCACTCAGAACCTCAGAACATGATCTTATTTGGAAACAGAATTTTTGCAGATGTAATGAATTAAGGTGAAGTAATCATGGAGTAGGTAGGGTAGCCTTGAATTTGACAGCTGATGTCCTTCTGAGAAGGCCATGCGAAGACACAGAGAGACAGAGGAGAGCCCAGTGAGGAGGGAGGCAGAGGTTGCAGCGATTAGCTACAAGCCAAGGGCAACCCGCAAGGATCGTGGCAACCCCCAGAAGCTGGGAAAGAAGCAAGGGGTGTCTTCTCACTCCGAGCCTCCAGGGAGGAACCAGTCCTGCCAACACCTGATTGCAAATCTCTGACGTCCAGAACTGCAGGATAATAAATTTCTGCTGTTGTAAGCCCCTACGTTTGTGGTAATTTGTATGGCAACCCTAGGAAACTAACACATGGACCTAACATATGAAAAATAGGCAATTGGAGAAATGAAAAAAATGAAAAATCACAACAAAAAGATGATTGTGCATTTACTTAAGTAACAAAATCTTAAAATTCAGGCAATCCTATGTGTGGGCAAGTGGGAAAACGCATTCACTGCTGCTTTGCTGCTGCTCGAGAGCATGCGTCCAAGGAGCATGTGAAACACTTTGAACACCTGTATACACTACTCCCCCCTTGCTGTTCCTCCTCTAGGCATTTTCCTAGAGCACAGCCTCCTACACAGCAAACAAGAATGTGGGAGAGAGCCTGGGCAATTGCCTGGGGCCAAGGCAGCCCCATTCACATGCTCCAGTGAACCAAAGCAAGAACGTTAGTTCTTAACTATGGGGTTCCATGAAGAGAGAAAGCACTGCTTTAGAAAAATCCTTGCATTTGTGCTCTAGGAGATACGTACAAGACTGTTGATAAGAGCATAGTTATTATTAGTGAAAACACTAAAAAACAACTTAGATGTCCATCCATCAGCAACTTGAAGAGTATACATTGTGATAGTTTAAGGTGGTAGAACTCTGCATAGCTCTGACATGGATGAATCTGAAAAAGGAATGTTGAGTGAAAAAATCAAGCAGCAGCAGAATGTGTAAAATCCCAGGGGTCAGTAAGGTTCCATTTCTTAAACTGGATTGTGAACACCTGGGAGTTTGCTTTATTATTATCTAGGGTGGGAAAGACAGTGATAGTATGTGTATTTTCCTATTTTAAGAAGAGAAGGAAAAGCCATAGATATAAATTATCCTTAGATGCTAAAACTATTTCTTTTAATCCTCTTCTAATTGTGTCATCTTAAAAAATAAATATGATTATTGATATTGTTTAAAGAATGGACCCCACATTTCATCTTTTCAAAGAAGCAGTATGCAGAGGGAAACTGTGCTGGAATACTTTTCAGACAACCACACCTACCCATAGGTTGTTTGGGTCACAGTTCCATGACCAAAGTGTCCCTACCCACCTGCTGTAAGAAAATCTAAAGTACAATCGACATTTCTAGAATAAAATAGCTTTTTGAGGGCTGTCAGTAGTGAACCTAACCCTATTAAATAAAAGACAACATTTATTTTGGAATAGGGAAATTTGGTTCCTTATTTCCCAGAAATGACTGAAGGAAGGTTTCTCATTCTTTGCTGCTACGGAAACAGCACATACTTGAATTCTGTGTTTGAAAATCATAAATCCACCACCTTCACCATGTTTCATTGTTTCTCAGTAATAAAAATGTTAGTAGTCCATGTGTTATATATGACTAAATGATGACAACCATGAATGCAAACATCTTCAAATGTTTGTGTTGCTTAGATTTAACTATAGCACGGTTGATTCCTTAAGTGAAATGGTGTCTGTCAGATACTGATTTGTATCTGATCTGTTACAGTCACACTGGTCACCAATGCTATCTCACATAATTAATCAGATCACCTTAGCAACTGCTTTCTGTTTTACTGTCTTTCGGGACTTCAGCTGCTATATCTCAATGAGTCTCAGCTGCCTCTCTCAGGCAAGGCTCTGACGTATCTCATTTTTTGACAATTATCTCCAAGGGAATCCTAGGGCCTCAACCTGGGCAGACAGAACATGATGTGTTGTTCAGGTCACAGGTTGAACTTGTGCTTCTGCACACTGACCAAGGCAGCCCTTGGCTTTAACATTGTCTATCCCTTCATGGGGAAAATGGAAAATGGAAAAAAATCTCATTTCCAGAGAGAACCTTGCCCTGTGTAGGCATAACTAATGCCTTCGCAGCTGTCCTGGTTGCCTTCGCTCTGGAATACTCTGTTTTAACCATTAATACCAAGATCCATAATTCAGCTAAGCACTTACATGAATGGTGTTGGAGCTACATATGCTATCCTGGCCACAATCCTTATGTACTGCCTCTTCGAGAAGACGATGAGCTGGATGGTTTCAGCAGAGATCTTTTGTAGGAAAAGCAAATCTTAGATGGAAAGGTCATGTTTGTTCCATTACCAGGCAGAGGTCCGGAGCCTAGGAAAATGGATGAAATCTCAGACATTAACACAAGGTTGTGTTTGTTGGCTGATTTAAATTCTAGATCACTTTTATTCCTCACAGGAAAACTCACCCTGTTTCAGAACCCTGGGCAGTCCTCCTCAGCTCCCTGCTTATTTGAGTCTCATTTTATCAGCAGGTTGGCCCACGTGCCCATGTATCTCATTAGCATCTGCATACATTTCACCTGCACCATTGTGCCAACCATCACACCTCCACTGGTCCCAGCTGCATGAAACTGTCCATCCAACATGCCAGGACCTGATTTCCAAGGTAGAATGAGGAATCTTCTGCTGTCTTTGCAAATTTACATCTTCCTGGGACACCATTTTGATGGCCTTTGCAATTGACCGAGGCCACGGTACCATCCTTCTCACTGTAGTGTGCTCACACACAGAAAGGAACAAACTACTGTCTACATGTAATCTTCCTCCTGCCCCTTACCATGTTCAACATGGCACCCCTTTAAAAAAATATCTGAAATCCCCCAGTCCAAGGTCAGGGCAGCTTGAACTGTGGGTCTCTGCTCACTTTCCCCGTTGAGAAGGCCCTATTTGATGTCTGTATAGACTCTTACTGTTGTGTTTAAAATGATCACAAACTTAGAGGCTTAAAGCCATAACTGTTTGTCATCTCACTGTTTTTATAGGTCAAAAGTCTGGGTATATCTTAGCTGTGTCCTCTGCTTAGGGTTTCACGGGACTGGAATCCAGGGGTCCGACAAGCTGCATTCTCACGTACAGATTCCGCCAGGGAAGGATCCGTCTTCAAGCTGCTTCAGGTCATTGCAGAATTCATTTCTTTGAGGCTATAGAATTCAATGTGGCTTGCTTCTTAAAAGCTAAAGATGTAGAGAAAAAGAGAGAGTCTCTATTGCTTGGAGTTTCTGGCTTCAGGGCCGGTGTAGGCCATATATTTTTTAAAGGCTCACCTCATTAGATTAGGCTTGCCTAGGACACCCATCTTTTTGATCAACAAAAAGTCAACTGATTAGGGACCTAAATTATATCTAAAAAATATCTTCACTTTTGCTGTATTCTTTTGGTTAGAAGCAAGCTATAGGATCCATTCACACTCCAGGGGAAAGGAGTGACAAGGGGTGACTCTGTGGAGGTCACCCTAGGCTGTATCTGCCTCAATATCCTCAACTAAAGGTGCTCTGGTCCTCTGCCATGATCCACAATCCAAAGCAGAGGATAGACGATGCATACGCTGGAACAAGACCTACAGGGTACACCTATCAACTTTACCCCTTGTCATTCTTCCTCATCCCTATAAAGTTATATCACAGTATTGAAAATTATATGTCCACCAAGAACACCCAGGCTGCAGCCACTGTGCACTTCCATCCGCAAATCTATCAGCCTAGCAAATGTCATAAACAAAGTGAGAAACAGAGCTGAGCAGGTCAGTTGCTAAAGTGAAATCTATTTCCTTACTTCAACACCATGCAATGCATTTCACTCTTTCCTTCCAATGTATGCAGATTATATAAAAAATAAAATTAAAGCTCTCTTTCAGCAAAGAGTGACTGAACTAATCTTGCTCTTTATTTTGCTTCTTTGTTCTATAAAGCCCTGTTCTTTATTATGCAGATATTTTTAAGTGGCTTCAGGGGTGTGTTTCCACTTCAAAAAAAGGTTAGGGTCTGAAATTTCAGGGAGAATGATTTAAGATCTCAGTGCATATTTGGCTAGTGACATAACAAATTTGAAAAGTGCAAACAATAACATAGTCCTGCAGCAACGTTAGAAGTTAGGAGCACACGTGCTTCTCAGACAGAGGTCAGTAGTTTGAGTTTCTGCTGCTTCTACCACCACCCTCACCCCACTCTCCATTCTCAAGAAAATGGATGATTCAGAAGGTGCCCGCTGCCTCCTCAGAGCAATGGAATACTCGTGCTGCCGTTTGCATCGCCTGCGCCGCCCCCTTCCCTCCTATTTTGTGTTTGCAGAGTCCATTGCTTGGCAAGAGTAACAAAGCCTAAAGATTTAGTTGTTTGAAATGTTGATAGTGAGAATTTTTGTCCTAAGAAATTGTCCATTTTAGGGTCAACTACAATAGCTCAGGGTCAAAGTAAAAGGACATGCACTTCTCACAGACTCTTAAAACCCAAGTTCAAGGCTGTCTACCTCTCACTGCAAGAACGATATAGTCACAGACGTTAGGACAGCGCGGGACCTCTCAGAGTAGTGAACCGGATTCAGTAATCCTGCTGACATATTCCTTTCTCTGGTCACTTAAAAGCTAAGTTAATCACAATCATTTTTGAATTGTGAGATTTTAATATCAAGATCATCCTCCTCCTACGGCCTCCTCCAGGCTTGAGGTGACTACACTGTCCCTCAAGTTTTTCATCTGTCAAAACTTCGGACTCCACGCTCCATCTGGAATCCCACTTCTCTTGCTTCCAAACCAGAAGACTAGAAACGTGATCATATTTCCCAGGCCCTGCCCAGCTTTCTGCTGTGCCCAGGCAGTGGCTGAGGGACATGGATGGACACAGGTCAAGACATGGCCCAGAAGGGCTGCACGCTGGAACGACAACCCCAATAATGGAGACGCCCATGTTCCCCTGTTCCCACACCAAAGCCCTGTGCTTTAAGGAGTGGAGGATTAGATTGGGGTTGTGTGGTATCAGGTGTGGGAATTTACCTTTACGATACTAGGTAGTGAGTTCATGCCTGGAGCGTTAATGAGGAGTTATCATGCTGAAGGGACACTGTGCAGAAGCAACGGTGACGGCCCAACTGCTTCCTGTGCTCCTGTCTCCTGTGACTCTGCCACTGTCTCTGCTTGCTTGTCCCTGCCTCTGCCCTGCTCGGCCTCTAGCAAGTTCCCAGTTCTCGGCCTTGGCTGCCTCTCTGCTCGTGGGTTGGACCCGACGCCTGTTCTAGTTTCCTGGCGAGTCTCGTAGTTTTGACCTTGTCCAGCCCTGAGTTGCCATCTTGCTTAAGTATCCTTTTCAAAGGTAGTTTTTAAAAACAGTGATTGAACAATTTTATGCTTCTTTAAAGTCTCCAGTGACCTTTTTTTTTAAAGCAATGTGTCTTCTTACCTCTTGCTAGATTTGAGTCTACAGCCTAATCATAAATTTTGTAAACATTTCTTCCAATAACCACAAGAGAGGCATTCTTTAAAGAAATAAAATTGAATATATTTTAATGAATAAATGAAATTTTGATGAATGAATCCAGGAGGCTATGAAATATATTGCACTTGACATATAGAATAATGAGAAATGCATTGATTCATACATTGTCTAATTTTAAAAGGACTTGGGTATCAAATACCTATATAGAAACTGTCTGAAATGAAGGACAGCTGTATTACAGTAAAATAAGCACTGAACATGCATCAGAATGCTTGAATTTCTGTCTCAACTCTGCCCTTTACAAGGTGATTAGCTTTTTTCAGCTTTAGATTTCTTATCTGTAAAATAGGATATGAACATTTAAACTAAACAGTGTTTTATTTACAAGAAATACTACTGATATAATGAGAATTAAATACAACCTCTGTGTCTTTGGTTCATGCCCCCATTCATTTCCTGAAAAGATTTCTTCTCCAGGTATTTGGAGACTCATCCGGAAGTTTCATACATGCTCACACGCTAGTGCCATCCCCCGCCTCCCTGAACACGGAGAACACCCACCTGCCTTTGCAGGGGTTGCTGATCACACAGGTAACACCGACCCTTCTGGGCACCGTCACCCTGTGTCCTGGGCACTGCCGACGCCTACCAATCACTGTTTCTCACACTGGCCATCGCTCCATTTCCCAGGCCCTGATGCTGCTTCCTTGGTGTGTTTCTGTGCCAGGCACAACGGTTGCTCTTTTTCGCCGCTCTGCTTTCTCCACCTGTTAGTCTTTGCTGCCAGACTTGGAAGCCATCTCCCACAAAGCACGCTGTCTCCTAAGGGACACCACGGCGAATGTACGGGTTGAGCATCCCTAATCCCAAAATCCCAAATTTGAATTTTCCCCAAATGCACAACTTTTTGAATTCTGACATGACACCACAATTGGAAAATTCCATGCCTGACCTCATTAGCTGGGCTGCAGTCAAAACACAGGTGCACAAGGCACTGTTTGCTGTCGTTGCTGTTTAACAGCAAATGCAGGTATCTGGTGATGCTACTGTTCTGCTTAGTTTCCCCCAACACATTATTTTTCACTGTATTTATGGTATGTTGTATTTTTACCATTAAGTACTTATGTATGAATAAGTATAAGAAAATGACTGCTTATTGTAGCATAGAAATCCAGAGTCAGGAACGATGGATATGCCAAATGACCACAGATTGCCCACTGAGATGCCCATGCGGATGATCTGTGGTCATTTGGCAGCTTGCTTTCTGACGGTTCAGTGTACACAAACTTTGTTTCATGCAAGGATTATTTAAAATATTATATAAAGTTACCTTCAGTCTATACATATAAGATATATGTGAAACAACACCATATGAGGGATGTTGACGGTTTGATCAAATCCATGTTTTATGTAATCATTACACTAATTTTTCAAAGGTAAAATCCGGAAGAAAGACACATCCAACTTTTACTACTGGACAAACAACCTCACAATACTCCCCAGAGGTTGGGTACTTGTCTTACTGTGGGGTAACTCAAGAGCCTTGGTGATTTTCCTAAAATAAAGTGTATCTGTTTTCAAAACCTGTCTCTTATACTTCCAGAAACCCCAAACCTCCAGCAACTCACAAAGGGCAATTCTCTCTTTTAAAAATATTAAATTTCTGAATTTATCAAATACCCTAGTGAATTACCAGGACTACTTCTACTACTACAGTTATTTATAGAAAGACTAGTCAATGAATACATGGGCTCCTCTTATGTCTCAAGCACCGTGCTCACCGCTGATTCTATAGTGTGAATAGTACAGAAGGGGTCTTGGTGTCCAGGCAGGCCACAGCCGAACGATTAATGAGAATGAGTCACTGTTCTAAATACATTATCTCATTTAACCTTAGCAACAGCTTATTGCTAGTTAGGGTTTTATTTTCATTTTATAGGTGAAGAAACTGAGGCTTAGCGAGATTACATAATCTTTCTAATTCATGCAGCTAACATATGGTAGTGCTGGTATGAAGCAAAACCCTGTATTAAATACAACACAATGATTATTGAGAACCACAGAAACAGAATGTTATTCTGGGACCTACACATCTTCTGAGAACAGCTAGTTAGTTGCAGATATCAAATGATTCATCTTTGATCAAATTTAGATCAACTAACCAATGCTTATTAAGGCATCAGAGATAAACTCAGTGTATATTGGTCCTAAATAATCTCTGGATGGGTGATTGTCAATGACCCAAAATGTCATAATTGTGCACAAAGATGGACAACCTGTATATGGAGTAAGCTGAGTTTAGGAAATCTCTCTCTCTCTTTTTCTCTCTTCATTCATCAGCTATCTTTGCATAGACTGTGCCTTCTGGCACTGGCATTTAATTTCTTACATTCCATTTACCTTGCATAGTTTTTAAAAAATTTTAAAATATATATACATAGCCAGCTCTTTTTGTGTTTAATAACAGGTTTTTCTTAAAAATTGAAGTTTGAAAATATCTTCTTAGGTGGAGTTACCAGACTTAGCAAATAAAAAATAAAAATACAGAATACCCAGTTAAATTTGAACTTCACACAAACAACAAATATTTTTTAGTATGTCCTATGCAACATTTTGGATGTACTTACACTTAAAAACATTGTTTATCTGAAATTCATAGTTCACTGGATGCCCTTTATTTTATCTGGCAACCCTAGTCTAAGGACACAGGCTTCAATCACTAGGCTATTTCTTTAGTGCTGTGTGCTGGTCATTTCAGGGCATTCCATGAGAAATGCACACTTGTTCCAATCTATTTGGAAGTTTTGGTGTGGACCACTTAAATTGCTAAAAAGGCTTGGTGGGTCCCCTATAGTTACTTGTCATTGCAGAGGTTTGCAGCGTGTGGCCCTTGATCTGAACTATAGTCAACTCAAAAAACTGTCTATGATACTCTGTTATTTTCTGCTGTGCTGAAGCCAAGGTAATTATGGATTTCTCTGGAAGAAAACACATCCATTGATTTTAAGTTGTTTGGGGGAATGTTAATTTAATGTAAGTTTCCTTCTGCCATGACTGCGACTTTTATATGTCCTACACAACAGTTGGGGAGAAAACAAGATGCCTTTTGTTGAGAAGTCTGGAGTTTGGCCTTTTTTGTTTGTTTAGCTTTAAGGAGGCAATTTTGGGAGAGGGGTTGGGGAAAAGCTAAGAAGTCAGCAGAGTCTTGAAGCAAAGTTCTTTCACCTTAGGTCACTGATCTTCTGAGGAGCAGGTTGAAGTTTGGTTTTGGGAGTTTTGTTTGCCCTCAAGTAGCCATGTCAGAGTGCACCACAGACGAGACAGAAACATGAGCGCCCTCAGCCACTGCGCTGATGTTGGCTTGTGGGCTGTCCTGAAACCAGCTCACAGGAAAGCCGAATATTTGAACTTTTCACTCTTGGTTCATTTTATTAGACAGCAGTGAAAGTTATCCTTGTGCTAAATGCTGACAAGAAAACTAAAAAATGCCCTTATTAGTTAGCCTTTGTACTTCTCCTTGCCTTTCTCTTCGGATACATTTCTTTTAGAAGTTATTTACCCTTAATCCACTTATCTGATATGGAAACATGTTTGAAAATATAGGTGATACGGAGAAGGAAAATAAGAAAGATGAGTTAGAGGGAGACCACCCAAGAAAAATGTTTTCACATGCTATTAAATACTTTCCAGTCTTTTAAACTCCTTTCTACTTCTGACCTCAATGGACAAGACCTGGATTTCTCAAATATTAAAAAAAGAAAAGAAAAATAACATAGTCTGTGTGCAAATGTTTCACAGAAGTCGTGGAGGAATCCATAATGCACTGTAACCTTTTAGTTATATCCTTAAAAGTTTCTGCATAAATACATCTTTTTAAAAAGAAATAGGGATTTATTTTAGGAAGGAAAACTGTAATTGACTCCTCGTTCTCTTCTCTCCTGATGCTATACAGTCAAAGCATTATCCAAATGCCAGAGAACCTCAACACAGCCAAGCTAGAGGCTTAAAAAAACTTTTTATAGACTTTATTTTTGAGAGCAGATTTTAAGTTCATGGCAAAATTGAGCAGAAGGTACAGAGATTTCCCATACACCCCCTCCCCCTGTATCAACATCAGCTGGGTGATTTTTAACCCAAACAAACATCAAAAGAGAGAAATCGTGGTAGAAGAGGAAAATCAGAAATTAGTCTACTCAAACCAACTTTAATTTTTATCTTTAGCCTCTATGTTGTAGGTGTATATATAGGTACATAATATGCACCCACATACATACCGTACACAATTATTCTTATCAAATAAATACTTTACTTATCATGCTAATACAGACACTGTAAAAAGTTCTATATGGCCTACATTTAAAAATAGACCCACACTAGGATTATCATCTATAAGGTTCCAAATTGCCAGTATCAAAATGAGCTGCTAGTTGGTTTCTTCTATGATTTAAACACACAGTGTCTCCAGACAGTGGAAAAGCTACATAGTTATGGTGAACGATGATTCATTTAGGATTGAGCAGTAAAAAGATAAATGAAGAAGACGTTTCAAGCATGCACTATTGGATTTCAGAAGACTCCATTTTCAAATGAAGGACCAAAGATGTCAAAGTCAGCATTTGAGAGGCAATGTGGGTTTGTGGTTTGTGTGTGGAAAACAGCAGGTTCTAAGCCTAACGAGGGCACTGATTCACCCCGTGACCACCGGCAAATCGTGGACCTGCTCTTGGGAGGCTTCCTCGTCTGCAGTGCAGAGAATCGTGCTACTGCCGATCCCAGGAGCACTGGGATTGCCTAAAGGAATATGTACTTGCTGGTTTTAAAATTTAAGAAACCATATAAAGATCTAACCAGGAGAAAATTAGCATAATGTAAACAATTAAAAAAAAAGATAGCTTCTTTTACATAAAGGTTGCTATGTGTGAATGGAGGGGCTTGAAGGAGCTCCAAGGTCTCCCTCACAATGGGCTCCATGCAGCCAGGTAGGTTCAACGGGTGAAGCAGCCCCTCAGGGATGTCCCAAAAGGGACAAAGCTGAGTCTTCATTAAGAGCTCCAGCTTTGCTTTTCTCAGCCCACTCCATATCAAGCTTGTTATTCAGTAAACATTTGTGAATTATCCACATGCACATGAGACTTTTTGCTCTAGGCCAAGGTTTCTTCTGCACGTGCTGGGCATTTCCCTGGGCACTGAGATGCTCACACTGTCCCGCCCCAGCTGTGATGAGCCAACATGTTTCCAGATGTTGCCAAATGTCCCTCAAGGGCAAAATCACCCCCAGCTGAAAACCACTACTCTGTATGAAGACAGTGATTCTCGCACTTTTGTGAACACAAGACTGTCTTAAGATGCTAGTTTAAACTATGGGTCCCTGGGCCCTACATGCTAAGACTTAATTCAGCAAAACTGAGGTGAGGACCAGTAGTCTAGATTTTCAGCAGACATCCCAGATGATTCTGATGCAAGAGACATATCCTATCACCTTGAAACACACTCTGCTTGGGGAAGACAAAGCTTTAAAAAAGCACGGTTTCTACACTGAAACCATGTTTGTCTGATAGTCAAGAAGCCAGACATGTGCTATTGAATGTGGTTGGCTAGTGTTTTACTGAGGATTTTTGCTCTCAGTCAGCCTGAGCTCTCAAATGCTTGCTATGGCTCCTGGTGGTGTGATCTTCCTCCCTGGAGGATCCACCCATATCCAGGGCAGTTTTCCTGTTGTGGGGAGCAGGTGCTCTCCCAATTCGCTGCATCTTGGAACCCCACAGTTTTCTCCCATCAGTTTTGTCGCCATGGGCTTCCTTGCTACCTGAGTCCAGCTCCCAGACACTCCAGCCCCTGTGTCCTCAGTAACCCACTCGAGTCTGGAGGGCACAGGGTCTGGCTCACTCTCTGACCCGCTGGTGTATGACTCTGCGAAATACTGCCGGCAGGGAGCTCCCAAATCGCTATAGGCCCTAAGGTGTGGGATCCACTCTGCATGGAACCTCAGCCTGCAGCAAGCGCGCGCTGGGGAGAAGCAGCCAGTCTCCAGATTCTCAGCTCAAACTGCACTCCCAGTTGCAGTGGTTGGGGAGGGGCAGGGGAGGAAATGTCTCAGTGGAAGAAAGCCATCTCTCCAGCCTCTGGTGACACTCTCCTTGCAGTGGAGTCCCACACTGCATGACCACGCTCCAGGATCACACAAGTTCTCCGCACTCCTCTGTGCTGCCACCGTGCCTGGTCCCGTAGAGCTGGAAAAGTCTCCAAGAAACTTGGTAACCTGTGGGTCACCGAAGATTCGTGGAAGGGAGAGAGGGATTCATTCCCCTTACACTTTTGCTGGGCTCCAAGCCTCTCTGGATTTAATCTTCATTGATGTCTTTTTTTTTAATGCTCTTCCTTCTCTGCTTTGCAATTTCCCTCTGTGAGCTCCCCAGCAAGCTCCAGCACTGTCTCTGGGGTCGACACCTGATCTGCATCTCTTCTCCCCTCTCCTTTATCTGAAATCCAATCTCCAGGACCGTCCAGCAAGCAATGCCTCGGGTGGGCCTTCTTCCCCCACGGGCCGGTTCTCTTCTGCAGGGAGAGCTGGCCTCTGCTCTGGCTGTGGGGTCACATTCCACAGTTTCTGAGTCAATCTCACTTTCACTTTGTACCGTGGCTCACTCCTGAATTCTTTCTTGCGTGAAGCCAAGGACCCACTTGGACTTCAAGTGGCTCCCAGCATTGGGAGTCACTTTCCGGTGTCTCAGCCATAAATCCCAATCAGAGGTCTATTTGTTTCCAGACTCACAGTCATTACTGCCTAAAACGTCCTTCTGGAAGAATATCCATTTTCCTCTTCTTTGTTTTCATTGAAAATATAGACCAGGTTGTTAGTCTTCTTTTCTATAACATTTTACAATATGGTTTAAGAGAAAAATTCTAAATTTAGAAGTTTTTTCCTAAACTTTATTATCTTTACAAGTTCAGATTTTAAAAACTTCCGAACACTGTGGAGGTAGCAAAAGTGGAATCACAAATGAGCTTTGCCCTCATGTATATAAAATTGCTTTGGAAGATGATACTCTGAAAGAAAGTAGTTAAATGACCAAAGACAACATTCCATAAATAACCAAATAAAGCAGTGCCAGCGTTAGGAGTTCAGGCATACATTTGGAAAGGCATTCTGAAGGTGTAGCAACCAAAGCGGACTGGAGTAAGCATGTCAAAGTTTGAAATTCAGGCTGATGAACAGAAAGGTTTGAGGAAAGAACATACTAATCAGAGAATAAGGGTACAGGGAGGAGGGTTTCAGAAAAATGTAAAATAGGAAAATGAGAACAGTGTAGCACAGTTCAGGGTATGGGTTGACAAGCACTGGAATGGAGTATTTTCAGCTCCTTGGTGTGCTTAATCAAGAGCACCCTGAATGCCCAGCCATACAGTGGGCAACAGGGAACCCTGAGGTGGTATGAACAGATGAGTACCAGAAAGAGAAGAGTATTTTAAGAACGTTAGTTTGGAATGGTTGCAAGTTGGATGGGGAAAGAAGAGATGGTTTGTAGATTGGTTAGGGGAAAGAGAAAACTGGAGGCAGGAATTCAAGTTAGAAAACTATTACTCTGTACACCTATAATCCTAGCATTCTGGGAGGCTGAGGCGGGAGGATTGCTCAAGGTTAGGAGTTCGAGACCAGCCTGAGCAAGAGTGTGAGCTGTCTCTACTAAAAAAAATAGAAAGAAATTAGCTGGACAACTAAAATATATATATATATGTATGTGTATATATATATATGTGTGTGTGTGTATATATATATATATACACATATCCATTCTTGGGTTACTTCACTTAATAGAATGGGTTCCAGCTCTAGCCAGGAAAATACAAGAGGTGCTGTATCACCATCGTTTCTTATAGCTGAATAATACTCCATGGTACACATATACCACATTTTATTAATCCACTCATGTATTGATGGGCACTTCAGTTGTTTCCACATCTTTGGAACTGTGAATTGTGCTGTTATAAACATTCGAGTGCAGGTGTCTTTTTCATAGAGTGACATTTGTTCTTTTGGGTAGATGCCCAGTATCCCAAGAATGGAAAAACAAGCACCACATGTACTCACCAGCAAATTGGTATTAACGGATCAACACCCAAGTGGACAAATAGGAATAACATTTATCGGGTGTCAGGCAGGTCGAGGGGAAGGGATAGGTATATACATACATAATGAGTGTGATGCATACCAACTGGGGGATGGACACGCTTGAAGCTCTGACTCGAGGGGGGCATGGGGGCATGGGCAATATACGTAACCTTAACATTTGTACCCCCACAATATGCTAGAAAAAATAAAAATAAATAAAAAATAAAATGTTCTGATAATCAAAAATATATATATACATATATATATATATATATAAATTAGCCGGGCATGGTGGCGCATGCCTGTAGTCCAGCTACTTGGGAGGCTGAGGCAGGAGGATTGCTTGAGCCCAGGAGTTTGAGGTTGCTGTGAGCCAGCCTGACGCCATGGCACTCTAACCTGGGCTACAGAGTAAGACTGTCTCAAAAAAAAGGAAGAAAACTATTAAACTATTACTCTAATTCGGGAAGAAGGCAATGGAGTCCCAGAGTAAGCTGGTGACAGAAAAGGACAGATAGGTGTAGTTTTGCCAAAGATGAGTTGATAGGACCAGGCAAATTCACTGGATATATGGGGTGTAGTGAAGGGATGAGGAATTGGTTCCCATTTTAATCATAATATCCTAGGACAGATGTATCCTCCTGCAGTCATCTAAATCCTCTCCTCTACAGCTACCCTGTCCTATTAAAATCTGTACAAAATGTTCTGCCCACCGCATTTGAGAATCTATGAGATTTTATTTATTTTCTGTTTGTTTGGTTTTTTTTTTTTGAAAAATTTCTAAGGGAATAGTACCTAACACCTAAATCCAGCAACACTAGCAATGTGACTTTTGAGAGGTAAAGTTAAAAATCTGCATAATCTCACTATTTCAGAGATAAAGGCTATCTTCTTAACATTTTTAGCGCATGCCTCCATTTATTCACGGTGCCATTAAAAATGTTCAGTGTTCATTCCTGAAACCAACCCTAGATTTCTGGATCCAACAGTAGAGTCAATTATATGATTGCTTAAACATCAAAGCTTTCCCTCACTAATGTCCTTACCAGGGGACAAAAACAGGCAGGTCTTTTCTCTCTGGTGGAAGCAAATGCCTGTGTTGTTCAAACCAGCATACTGTACATTCCTGTGTGATTTTATGTGTTTGATCGCTGTACAGACGGAGTATCTGCTTTTCCCATTGCTATCAACTGAATGTGCGCAGTGCACGCCCTTGCTCAAAGCAGATCTGTTTCGTCGGGCAGAAGTCAGGGCTCACTGCCCTGGGACAGCCGTTTCTTGGAAATGCTCATAGGATCTTCGGTTTCCCCTTTTGAGGTATACAAGGAAAATAGCACCCGGGGGAAATATCAAAGGATTTTCTGACACCCGCCAAAGAAACAGGTGCACACATATTTGGTTTGATAAAAATGGGGTATACAAGTAGTGGCCACAGTCCAAGCATATTATTCTCCCTGCTCAACAGCGTCAGGGGTCCACTCAGAATACCTCTGCCCTCGGCAATCACTGCCTTGCTAGTAAATTTGAATGCCTTGGTCTGGAATTCAAGTTCCTTCACAATCTGACCCCAACTAACCTTCCCAACCACATCATGCCCTACACCCATTTAAGATCTTGCCAAACTAAGCTACTTACTGTTGCCTGATCCTCAAGCCAAGCTCTGCCCTTGCTTGTGTGCTTTCCTCGATTTAAGATTATCTTCCCCTACAATCCAAATGTCCAAATTCTCGGCATCCTAGAAGTCCTGTTTATTCAGCAAGCCATGAAGACTTTCCTCCTCTCCCAGGTGGAAGTCAGCTCTCACCCCTTTATCCTCCCATCACAAATTATATTTGCTTCTCTGAAGCCACCTCCAATTTCTACCTAGAATCATGGTCAAAAATCTTACCGACGGACTGGGCACCTGGTGGGGAGTCTGTGCCTGTTTCGTCTTTGAGTGCTCCACCCTGGAGTTTCGCATCTGTGACACAATGGAAAGAATACTGGAGTGAGAAAATTTAGGTCCTAGTCTACCTCTTTCTAGCTGTGTCCCCGTGATTAAGACCCTTCACCTTTTTGGCTATGAGTTCCTAAATTTCAATGTATCTGTTTAAGATTAGCATAGTCTTAAAGATAGCATAAAAGTCATTACCTAATCTCTAAAGGATTAGATAGTTTGCTATAATTTATAATAATATTAATACAACATGGATAACAGATAGTAGAAAGAATAAAACTATTTCTTAACATTGCTAGAGAGATGATTTATTTTTCTTTGCAGCAGCACACACCTGAGCAATTTGTTTCAGTTAGAAAAGTCCTGACTTAGACCTGCTTATGAGAAGAACATAAGTTAAAATGTGATCCTATAACTAAAACTGCTGAACCTTTCTCCCCTATCTCATGATCATTGGTTCAGCCTCCTGGCATTTTTATACCATTCCCAGGCTGTGTTATAGTGATTCACAAAAGTTGCCAGTAGGTGAAATGGAGGTAATTTAATGACTGAAATTAAAAAAAGACCACAATTCATTCATTCATTCAGTATTTATTGAGTGTTTCTAAGGTCCAGATACTCTGCTAGGTTCTAGGGATATTGAGATGAGTAAAACAAAGTTTCTTCTTTCCCCTGAGATGTTTACAAATTAGTAAAGGAGAAAGTTAGCTTGACATGCAATTCCACTGCAGTATAAGACAGTACATTAGTTTTTGTAGTGGTGTAGAAGGAAAGAGTGATTGAAAAAGAGCTTACCAGATAAAACTAATTCTATGGTTTATAATGTCTATTTATCTTCAAGTAGAATTTATTTCCCACTTTACACGTGCCCTTAAAGTGCATTTAAATGGAGTCTGTTGTGTCAAAAGATAACAAATGTTGATGAGGATGTGGATAAAAGGGAACTCTTGCACTCTGTTTGGTGGGAATATAAATTAGTACAGCCATTATGGAAAACAGTATGGAAGTTCTTCAAAAAATTAAAAATAGAACTACCATATGATCCAGCAATTCCACTACCAGGTATATATCCAGGGGAAATGAAATCAGTATGCCAAAGAGATATCTGCACTTCCATATTTATTGCAATATTATTCACAATAGCCAAGATATGAAATCAACCATCAATGGATGAATGGATAAATGGATAAAATATCTAGTTGCTTTAAAGGCTACAGATTTCAACTAAACAATAATTAGATCCCATTAGTTACAATATGACCATTTGCATAATTGCTGTGTGTTTTTAAATAACTTCTTCAATGTCCCTGAGTTCATTTCAGTTGCAAAACAGTGATGACAATATCATCATCTTTATAAGGTTCTTGTGAGAACTGAAATATATTATTATTGTGTCTAGACTAAAGTAGTGTATGTTTTAGAGTTGTTACAGAGTAACAAACATAGTACACATATATTAATATAAAGACATGACTTTTCAAATCAATAGGAAAAGCATAGAAGTCTGAAGGGGAAAATAGGTAACTTATAAACAGGCACATTTTAAAGAAAAAAAATCAGTTTAAAACTAAAAATCTACATCTCACGTGGTCTAACCATCCTCATAATACCATCATGGAACTCCTTTGCTGTCCCATGTGCTATTTGAAAACCAACTTATAGCTTGAGAAGCTCCTCAGGGATCTTGCCTCAATTGTCAACCACCTCTTTCCTGATCAATACTGCTGCCTGGAAACTAGCCCGAGGTGACATCAAATAAACAGAGACTTAACACTAGACTCATTATCAGAGTCCACTGATCCCTGAATGATGCTCTCAGTTTTTGAGTCACAGAGCTGCTGGAGGGTGTGGCTCTGTCCATCATAATCCCATGAGAAGTCCACATCAAGCCAAATTCCCAGCTGCCCCTCCCGACCGGCCATGTGGAAAAGCTTGTACCTCTGTGGTTTAGCTATTCCTTGTTTTGAGTAATGACTTTTATGAAGCCACAGGCAGCTGAGCCAAAATAGATGGGATGGTAAAAGAGGGATGCCTCCCTGGAAATCACCTCTGTGCAAATGGCATTAGGGACCAGCAGAGGGGAATGAGGGCATCTGCGCTTATTTCATCAACCTCAAGGCTCGCAGGGGCGGCCCAGCAGGACAGCCAAACTCTTTATAAGTCCTTCCTAGGGGATCATCTTAAAGCAGAGCTTGTACTTCCAGAATTTCTAGAGTTTGTGTCGTCTGGCCCTGCCACTGCATGTCCTTCATGGTGCCATAGCTATAACGTTGACATAGGCCCCTTGTCCTGCTATATTTGCTGCCTCCTGGCACAGGTCACAGTGCTGGGTTTGATAGAAGAGGTAAGAAAATAAGAGATGGATCCTAATGTCTCTTTTGTGACACCTATACTGGCAACTAGGTTTTTTTTTTTCCTTCCTGAATGGTGCAGTGGAAGCCTCCACTTCCACATCTGCAGTCAGAGCCCCACGGTGTTTGCCGAGAAGTCGGGCTGCTGCCACGCGGTCTCTGGAACACCGTGCGGTACCTCACGTAGCCTCAGACTTCATGAGATTTTTGACTGAAGAATATCCCTATGACATCTTTAAATTTCGATGGCTATCTGGCTGTGCCTAGTTAGAATATCACTTTTCTGATGGCTCAAATATAACAGGAGCTGAGTGAAAGAGACAGGGAGCTGCCTCACACTGGCATGAAACAATGAGATGAATGGGCGCAGTGAATCCTTGGTACACAGTAGACCTTGGTAGACACCCAAAGTAGACCTTGGTAGACAATCCTTGGTAGACACCCTCAGAACGTACATTCAACAGGATTTTATGAATCAGAGCCCTGAGACGGTCTCAGTGAAAAGGTAAAACTGTGTCCCTGTTAGTACTCCAGGTCAACAGAAAATTATTGTTTTTACTAAAGTAGATGGTCATTTGTGTTCCTGTTGTTGTTTGCATTCAGAACAGTAAGTACTCAGTTTCTGTATATGTGGATGTATCAAAATTACAAAGAAGAATCTATTGTATGAATTCCTTGCTGAAAAATCTGAAGTTCTTAGAATTTATATAATTTATGCCAGAAGAGGTTTGAACCCAGTGGAATGGGTTCTCTCCATCTTTGAGAAATGCAGGCAGGCAAAAGAGTGACAGTGGACCCATCGAGTTTGTGTGGGACAGTGAGTGTGTGGCCTACCTGTGCCAGGACCCAATAGAAGTATGGGGAGACGAATCAGGTGGAAATAGGTAGTGAGAGCTGGAGTGAGAGAAGGAAGAGAGGCTACTAATAACAAGTCTACAAATCAGCCTCATGATATGAAACACTAAATTTCAACAACTTTAATAACATTCATATCATATCTTTGTCTCTTAAACCAGTATTTGGATGGTAAGATGGGAAAAGAGGTATAGGAAGCATAAAGCCTACAGACACATCCTTAATTGAAGATTGTTCATGCACAACCTTGTAAAAAGTTACGGTGCAATATTTAAGATATGCACAGGTTTAAAGAATAATATTGCCAGCTTGAAAAATGAAATATTATTATAATTGAATATCCTACTTACCCCTCCCAAACTGAACCGTCATCCCTCCCTTAGATGCAGCCAATATCCTGAATTGCATTTCTGCTGTTTCCATGCCATTCTCTACCGCTATATGGGCATTAAACGACACGTAGTATCATTTCATGTTTAACCTTTTCTTTGTTGATGCCATGCTTTCAACTCTTCTACTTCACTATTAGTCCTAAATCTATGTTAGAGTCCCTTTTTTTGTACCGCCTGCTTTAACCATGTTTTAATAACACCATTTTCTCCTTTCTTTCTCCCTCTGCTGCCATCTCTAGCATCAGCATATTGAAGAATAGCTCCATTTTCACTATAGGATTAAATGCCTCATGCTCAGTTTCGGGCAGTTCTTTAAAAATTTCAGGATGCCTAGGGTTATATTAATTTAGGGTGTCCTATTATAGATAAATAAAATGAAGTTAAAAATTGAAGTCCCAGCTCTCTTTTTTTTTTTTTTTTTGAGACAGCATCTTGCTTTGTTGCCCAGGCTAGAGTGAGTGCCGTGGCATCAGCCTAGCTCACAGCAACCTCCAACTCCTGGGCTCAAGCGATCCTCCTGCCTCAGCCTCCTGAGTAGCTGCGACTACAGGCATGTGCCACCATACCCGGCTAATTTTTTCTCTCTATATATGAGTTGGCCAATTAATTTCTTTCTATTTTATAGTAGAGACGGGGTCTCGCTCTTGCTCAGGCTGGTCTCGAACTCCTGACCTCGAGCAATCCGCCCGCCTTGGCCTCCCAGAGTGCTAGGATTACAGGCGTGAGCCACCGCGCCCGGCCAGTCCCAGCTCTCATCATCACAGAGTAAGTTTGACAAGAGATTTGTTTTCCTAGAACTCATTTTGGTGACATAAATTGGAAGAGGTGCTAAAGAAAAAAATTATTCATGATTCTTGTTAAAGCACCTTAAGGCAGACTTTATTCAAGACCTTTGAGATAGGTGTAGGGACCACAACGATGGGATTTTGCTATGGGGGAGACCGCTTGGGCGCGTAGATAGCCCTTTGTAGCCAAGGAGCAGGGTGGGTGAGGGCTGGCAGGTGGAAAATTATTAATACTAAAGGAAGCATCAGGAGCACGGAGGATTCTGGCTAAATCCACTTAACATAATTCCTGCTGAGGACAGGCCAGAATGACCAGACACCACCCAGGGGTGACGGGGGATTAGGAACCCAATTAGATATTGACGGTGAAGGGTTCTTGCTAAAACTGGATTTTACGAGGAAGTACACAGATAGGCCTTGGAGAAGGTTCAGGGGCCTGGCTAAAGTTTGGTCGAAGGAGCCATGCTAGGAGAGAACTATATATAAATTCTCTCCATTGCTCTTCCCAACTCTAATATTCGTCTTTTTCCTCTGCTCTTCCTCCTCTGGATGGGTGAACAAACTCACCATCATTATTAAATTTTCTTTTTAAAAAACTCTTTTGCTGTTACTTTCTTAAAACAATTTGCTGGTCAGTAGAGATGAGATGTTTCTACACATACTTCCCAAAGTATAAACTAAAATCATTTTCAAAAAGTATGTGCTGGTCAGTTCAGTTTGAGTAATCTATCTTAGCCTGTTTAGTATCCTATGGGATCTGTCGGTAGCTACTAATACTGCTCCTAATAGTCTGAGCATGTGATACGACATCCTTTGTTGCACAATTAAAATCAGCAAGATAGGGTTATCTTGAACCTCAG